>PVLC010007935.1:0-51937 GCA_004027655.1 Graphiurus murinus
CACAATCATATCAAGGTCACTCATTGAAGTGAACCTTAGGGGGAGGGAGGGGGAGGGAATGGGGAGGGAATGGGGAGGGAATCGGGGAAGGGGTCAAATGAGAATTGTGTGCAAATATGTTGTTAACAATTTGTACTTAACAAAGATGTATGCTATATTGCACGAATTACTACAATAAAAATTAAAAAAAAATAAAGAAAGATTCTAAGGAAACTAGATCAGGAAGGAAGAAATGTAATTATGATCTAAGATGACTTTATGCAAATGGATACTCTAAGCAGACACTGATTCAATCTCAGCCAGGAACAGTGGCACACGCCTGTAATCCCAGTACTTGGGAAACTGAGACAGGAGTATCACTGGTTCAAAGCCAGCCTCAGCAGTTTAGAGAGATCCTCAGTAACTTAGCAAGACCCTGTTTCAACATAAAAAATGAAAAGGGATGGGGGTATGGTTCAGAGGTAAAATGTCCCTGGGTCAAATCTCCAGTACTAAAAAATAAAGCATGAGCTGTGGGTATGGCTCTAGTTGACAGCAAGGTTGGTTACCTGAAATGGAGTCCAGATCAGGGATGGCCTGTCTTAAATCAAGAGCAGGTGCTAAGACTTCCTTGGAGAAAATAATTGAAATAGTAGATGGAAATGTCAGACTGGATTCATCATGGGTGATCTACTGATAAGTGCCCTAAGTATGTGTCCTAGGAGAGAGAGAGGAACTTCACTTAGTGGGGAATGAGGAAATACACTGATTAGGAGCACCGGCATCTTTATCAAAGCTCTGCAGTGTCCATCGTCCACTGAACATAGATGATATTAGTCCACACCACCACCAAAACATGTTCTGTGCCTCAGCAGGGATAATGAGTTACAGTGGTAGTTTTTGGACTTCAGTGTACTTTGGAATCATCAAGAGGGCCTGTTAAGCCAGATCTCTGAGCCTTACCCCCAAAATTTCTGATTCAATATGCCTGGGTAGGGTGTGAGAATTTGTATTCCTCACAAGTCCCTAAGGTGCAACTAATGTGGTTAACTCAAGAGCCACAATTTGAGAATCACAGCACATCCACAAAAGGAGTAAAGAAGCAAGGACACTCAAGTCCAGCTGTAAGTGGGAGGGGCTGGTTACATAGTGTGCAGCAGGCTCCAGTGATTCCATCAAGATGCTTTGATCCATGGGGTTATTTATCAGTGGCCAAATAGTCTTGGTGTTCCTACATCTGAAATAGATTAGCAGACTGCCAAAGTCTTAATCTGTTCAATTAACCAATAAACAAACACAAAAAATTTAGGATTAGATCTGGTGACAAACCACAGTAGAGATTCCTATACTCCTCCCCCAATTCCCAGGATGTGGCTACTTCACAGGCAGAAGCCGCTTGACTGCACCCAGAGACAAGCAGTTCTAGGTTCTAAGGAAACCCAGAACCCTAGCACGTCACCAAAGAATACACTGGAAATTCCTCCTTGGAATCTCCTGATGAAAACTGTGTCAGGCTGATGATGCACAGGAAAAGAACTGCCCAGACTTGCCAGGGATTGCTGGGTATTGACTCTAAATTGGCAATGGTCCCTAAGGACCCCAAATGCCACCATAGTTCAACAGTCAGACTTGGAGCTTATGGAAGATAAGTGATACATGGAGTTTCTGCCTTAGTCAATTTCACAGTTGGCTGGTGTCAAAAAACCCATTCTGTAGGTATTTACCCAGCTCCTGCACACAAAGTATATACGTTCAATTCTCGCCATGTGGAGCTCTGCTGGTTTAAAGCTCATAATTACCAAGGGGGAAATTTTTATACCAGACATAGTGGAAGTTGAAACTCCTACTTGGCAGTTTTGAGCTCCACATGCAACTGAGCCAATGAGCAGTAAAGGGGACTAACTATATGAACTGGGTTCCCTGATCCTGATTACCAAAGGGAAATAGGATCACTGCTATCCATAGGGTCAAGGAGGAGAACTGTCTGAATAAAGCATATGTATATGTACATAGACAGATGGATAGATACAGATATACTTAATTATGTCCTTTAGAACATATAGCATATAGGGCTAAAGGAATATCTACGTGCATAGTGCTAAAGGAAAATAATGTCAACTAAGAATTTTATGCCCAACATAAAAGTCATTTATGTCTTTCAAAATAAAGGGTTTTTCACATAATCAAAAACCTAAGAAAGCTGCATTATATGAAACACTAAAGGAAATTCCTCAGGGAGAGGAACAATAATTCTAGATGAAATTATGGATTTCCAGAAAGAAAAGGAGGGTATGGGAGTGGAAGAGCTAAGTGAACAGAGATGGTATCAAGCAATAATGATTATTTCATATGGGTTTAAACATGTACATGCAGTTGAGACACAATAAAAATAGTACAAAAGGCAAGAGATATGGTAACTACTTAAAACTCTTGCATTACTGAGATGTGAAAGATAATTTATGATAGAATTTGAAAAGCTAAAGATGACTACTAAAATGTTCCTGGTAAACATCTTTAACAACTATAAACTATCAAACTAAAAGAGAAGAATGGAATAAATAAAAACTACTTAATGAGCTGGATGTAGTGGTGCACACCTGTAATCCCAGTACTTGGGAGGATGAGACAGGAGAATTGCAGGTTCATGGCCAGTCTCAGCAACTTAGTGAGGCCCTCACAACTTAGTGAGACCATGTTTCAAAATAAAAAATAATAAAATAGCACTAGGGATATAGCTCAGAGGTAGAATATTCTGAGTTCAATTCCTAGTATCACACACATGCTTTCTCTCTCTCTCTCTCTCTCTCTCTCTCTCTCTCTCTCTCTCACACACACACACACACACACACACACACACACACACAAACTACTTAATGAATCTATAAGAAAACAAAAAAGAACATAGAACAGATAGGACCAAAAGAAAAAAAAGTCATTAAGATGATAGATATAAATCCAAATATATCAGTAATTATATTAAATATAAATATTCTAA
Source organism: Graphiurus murinus (assembly GCA_004027655.1). Classification (NCBI taxonomy): domain Eukaryota; kingdom Metazoa; phylum Chordata; class Mammalia; order Rodentia; family Gliridae; genus Graphiurus; species Graphiurus murinus. The sequence continues at coordinate 2,975 of PVLC010007935.1, forward strand.
TTCAAAAGTAAGGGTTATTATATAGATTAAAAGTCAACTAAAACTATATCTATGTCTATATATATATATATATATATTACAAAATATAGACCAAAATACAAACATATAGAAAGAATGAAAACATAAGGTAGAAGACAATGTATCATACAAACACTCTAAAGAAAGCTGGTATCACTATCATAATATCAGAAAGAATAAACTTTAGCACCAGCATATCATAAGTGATAATGTATGGTTTTTCATAATTGTAGGAGAGTCAACAGTTAGTAAGATTAAAATGAACTTACATTTATATACACTTGATAGTATAGTATCAAAATACATTATTTAGTAATTAACAAACTTGAAAGAAAAAGGCAAATGAATCCATAATTGTAATGTGATATTTTTCATACATCTCTCTCCATAACTGACAGAATAAGAAGTTCAAAACTAAGAATATTTAAAAATATTTGGCACACATAACCTAACTGACATGTCTAAGATGCTATAGCTCAAACTGAAAATTAGACTATTATTTTCAAATGTACATTAAAAAATTTACAAAAACCAGCCATAAAGCAGGTATCAATGATGATATTATATTCTCCAACAATAGTAGAGGAAAGCTAGAAATCAGTAACACAATAGAAATCAATAACAAGAAATTTCCCAAATGTTTAGGTAGTAAGCAGTATATTTTCAGGTAGTATATTTCTTTCACATAAGTGAAATAAGAAGTTACAATGGAAATTAGAAAATATTTGAAACTGGCAGCGGCATATAGAAATTTATGAGATTCAGTTAAAGCAATGAATACAAGAGAATGTTTACTATAAAATGCTCATGTGAGAAAAGATGAAATGCCAAAAGTCAAGGATCTAAACATCCATCTCAACAAGTAAGGAAAAAAACCACAAGTAAAACTCAAACAAAGTGGAAGAAAATAATAAAGATAAGGATAGAAATCAATATAGTGGGAAACAAATGTAGAAAGAGGAAAATCAAGAGAGCCAAAGTTCAGAAACACACCCTGCTCTTTGAACACACTAATAAAGTTTATAAATCACTGGGAAAACCAATCATGAAAAAAAAAAAAGAAGAAGACCCAAGAAACCACTATCAAGAATGGAAATGAGGGTATAACTACAAGTATTAAAAATAAGATAAATGGAGGTAATGAGCAATCTTTTGCCCATGTATTTAAATATTCAGAAGGAAAGTTTGATTTCTAAGAAAACTCAAAAAGAAATAGGAATTTGAAGTATAATATGCATTCTAAAAAATTGAGTCCATAACTGAAAATATTTTCTTAAAGAAAACTCAAGACCCAGATGGCTGCATTGGCAAATTCTTCCAAACATTTAAAGAAGAAATAATGCTAGTCTTATTAAATTCTTCCAGAAAACAGCAAAAAGGATGTACTTCCCTACTTGTTATATAGCAAGCTTAGCCTTTAATTCTAAAATCTGAGAAGGTCAATATAAGAAAAGAAATTCAATCTAGACCTGGTGGTGCACACTTGTAATCTCAGTACTTGGGAGGCTGAGACAGGAGGATTGCAGGTTCTAGGCCAGCCTCAGCCTCAGCAACATAATGAGTCCCCTACCCCCGCAAGTTAGTGAGGCCCTGTTTCAAAATAAAAGAATAAAATAGGGCTGAGGTTATAGCTCAGAGGTAGAATGTCCCTGAGTTCCATCCTCAGTACCACAATAAAGAAGAAATTCACAAGACAATCTCCCTTTAAAACATAGAATAAAAAACCCTACAAATCTAGCAATCTATAAAAATAATATATCACAACCTAGTTATGTATATTTGAGGCACGGAAGAGAACTTAACATTGGAAAACCAATGAGTTAATTTATCACACAAACAGAAGAAGGGAAAAATCACATTAGCATTTTAAAAGATACAGATAAGCCATCTGATAAATTCAATACACCAACAAAGATGTGCTCTTCCTCTCTTCCTCCAAAGGAATGACCCCAAGCCCATTATAAACTATCCGTTTTTGAGTGATACTTATTCTTCATGTCACTTAATCACAATTCTCTTTGCTCTCTTGGGTCACCAAAAGGTATAAGATTAACTCCAACTAACACATATGACACAAACCACTAAAGAGAGGAGAGAGGGAAACCTGATTAGTATATAAATTATATGCATATCACACTGAGGAAGAGTATGTATAGCCATCACATTCTTCATTTCTGCACCTAGATACGAGGCCGTATTTAACCAGCTTTTAACATTTGCCTTTAGCCAGCCCTTTAGCTAATCATAGTTCTTTTTCTGGGTGTTTCTGAGATCAGCCTAACTCTGTCTAGAAATACCCAGCAAGTATCAGAAAATGCCTGCTCAAAATCTCTGGTGAGCTGGAGAAATAGGAGGCTGAGCAGGTAGAATGTGGGAGACCAGCTCTGCCTGCTGCTGACAGCTGCCCAGTGCATACTGAGAACTTCCCAGGGCCAGCCTCTTCTGTCCAAGGCCTTTGATATGTGGAAGGACCCACTAGCATCCAATGAGGCCTGGTGACCGCATGTGACTCCATGTAACAGCTCCAGAACGAAGAAAATAGGTCTGCTTGGACTGTTTCTGGAACCCAGTGCAATTTTTGCTTAAGAGCCAGAAGGAAGGCAAGGTTTAGACCAAGAGCATAGATCTAGAACCATGTACTGCTAGATATAAAAACGACTTCTGTCTTCTGTAAACTGCTTTCTGTCTCTGAGTCTAGGCCTTTGTAAAATAGAAATTAAAAGGGTAATCCCTTTGTAGAGTTGCTCTGATGGTTAAGTGAGCTAATGTGCACAATGCTTAGCAAGGCTTTGGACATAATAAGTGTTCAACATATTCAGCTGATATTATTTCCTTTTATTACTAGGGGCACAAAAGTTTGTTTTTGTTTTACTTTGTTGGTACTGGGGATTGAATCCAGAGGCATTCTACCTCTGAGCTACACCCTTAGCCTCCTTTATTTTTTGTTTTGAAACAGGGTTTCTCTAAGTTGCTGAGAGTCTCACTACATTGCTGAGGCTGTCCTCGAACCTGAGATCAGTTTGCCAAAGACAATGAGTAAATCACCAAATTATTGAAAGTTAATTTTTGTTTTAGTTTCAATATTGCTTTCTTACAGCTATTTAACCACAGAGCAGCATGCCCAGGACAACCAAATATAAAACCCTTGTGTACTTCACTGTTCAAAAACAGAGCACCTCTTACAACTTCATTGGATTGTAAACTCTCAGGCTTAGTACGGAATGCAGCTTCATGTCTTCTTGACTTCAAGGACATGTACCTTACTCTTTCCCTGGCTTCTGAGTCTACTTTTACAGAAGCTCCTCACTTTGCCAACAAAACAGCAGCAACCACCTTTCCTAAACACAGCCAAGGGAGGGCCCCACAGTTCTCACAAACTGGCCATTAGGTGACCTGATGACTGAGCAAACTGATGTCCAGCGAACTAATACCTGGTGAGCTGACCTTCAGCAAATTGGCAATTTTAATAAATTAATTTGCATTGAATTGATGTAAATCCGTGAACAATATAGGTTCCCAAGTCATATTTTATAATAGAATACCAACTAGGAGAAAAGAAAGTCACATTTTTCTTAGGCTCTAAGAGAACTAGGACTTGCTAGCTCTTAAGCAGTGTGTGCATGAATATGCAAATCCTCTCTCTCTCTCTCTCTCTGGTTTAACAAAATACATAGCTCCCATGTTCCAGCAGCCAGAATCCATCAGCAGTGACACAGCAGTCCTCAAGAGAAAAGAAGAAAGAGATGGAATGAGGACACTTGGCAACTTGCCACGTGGAAACAAGGAATTGTGGAGACCTGAATGTACTCGAGCATTGGTTGCCTAAAAAAAGAAAAAAAAATCACTAGGTTGAAAATCAACTTTGGCGACTTCATCCTACAGGCCTAGGCAGATGACTACAACAGCCAACATATAGGAAGCACTTGCCAAACATAGGTGGCATCCTAAATACTTACTTCAATACCAATGGTAAGGATCATCATCTACCCACATCCCACACATACAAAAACCTGAGGAAGCTCACATCCCTCATATAAAACAGCCTGGAATTTGCATAAAGCATACACATATCCTTTCTCTATACTTTTTTTGGCTGGTACTGGGGATTAAAGCCAGGGACATTCTACATCTGAGCTATGCCCTAGCCCTGATTGATTGATTGATTGATTGATTGTAGTACCGGAGATTGAACCCAGGGGCATTCTACCTTTGAGCTATACCCCCAGACCCTTTTTAATTTTTTTGGAACAGTATCTTTCTAGGCTTTTGAGAGTCTCACTATGTTGCTGAGGATGGTCTCCAACCTTCAATCCTCCTGCAGCAGCCTCCCAAGTACTGAGATTACAGGCATGCACTATCATACCCAGCTCCCCTAGCCATTTTGTTATTTTTTAGTTTGAAACAGGGTCTTGCTAAGTTGCTGAGGCTAGCCTTGAACCTGTGATCCTCTTGTCTCAGCCTCTGAAATAATAGGATTATTGGCACATGTCATCATGTCTGGCTTTTCTTGTATACTTTACATCATCTCTAGATTACTTATGATACCCAATACAAATACAAATACTGTTAGTTTTATATTGTATTTTTAGGGAATAATGACAGGAAAAAAGTCTGTAGTGTTTAGTACAAAAGCAATTTTCTTCCAAATATTTTCAATCTGTGTTTGGTTGAATCCACAGATGCAGAAACCATGGATTCAGAGAACCGACTATACTGTTATTATCGCAACAACACAGAAAAGAAGAGCAAAGAATAGAGAAGTAACTGACTCAGTGTCACTTGGCTAATGAATGGTGGTGTCAGCATTTAAATCCCAATCCCAAGGATTCTCTGACGATGAACAAAATGTAGTCTCTACTCAACTGGAGGGTTAGGAAAGATGGTGTCTGAGCTGAATTCAACAGAGTGGAACAAAGACAGACCCCAGGATGAGGAATCAGGAATCTGAAGCAAAAGCGAGGACAGAGAGGAGCAGAGACTGGAAGGTCCTGAGCTCCTGTTCTATGGACTTTCCTTAACAAGGATCTTGTCCAAGTCTCAGGACATAGAAAAGAAATTGAAATGCAAAGTTACTTTTGCTAGAAAGGGCCCAGAGCTAGAAACTGGTCAAACCAGGCTCATTTTTTAGGTAGGTACGACTATAAGACAACAGAAATTTGGCTTAAATTTGGGGCTGAATAATTCACAATAGCCAAATTATGGAACCAACTTAGGTGTCCACCAATAGATGAATGGATTTCAAAATTATGGGACATACACACAATGGAATTCTACTCAGCAATAAAGAACAAAATTATATCATTTGCAGGAAAATGGATGGACCTAGAGAAGATTATGTTAAATGAGATAAGCCAGTCACAGAAATTGAAGGGTCATATGTTCTTTCTCATATGTGGAAGCTACTGGGTAATTGGGATACCAATGAGATTTGTAGATAATGGAGAAGAAACCCCCGTGGAGGGAGGGAGGTGGTTTAGGGGAGGGGAGAATTAACAAAGGAAACACTTCCTCTAATGTTATGTACATACATGAGAATACCAATGTCAAGCTCAATATCTTGTATGGGGAAGGGGGAAGTGGGGAGGGAGCTGGGGGGAAGCCCAAGTGTTGTGTGCATGTACAGCACTATCACTTTGAACTACATTATGATGTGAGACTACAATGCACTAATAAAAATATATAAATTTTTTAAATGAAGAAAGAAAAGGAAAAGAAAAATGAAAATTAGGGAGATGAACAGCTGAGAAGACAAAGAAAGGGAAGATCTTCTGCATCTAAGGTAGGCTGGGCCTGGCTCCATCAGAAAGATGACCTCTTTTCTCACAGGCTATGTTTTAGGAAAACCCTCTTGCTAGACCTTTGGCAATGTCTCCTAAGGAGTGGAAGGATGTTCTAGAGACAGGTTGGGCCACCTAGAAGCTGCCAGGCACTTCAGCCCTCTATTACCCCCCAACCCAGCTGTCAAACACAGCCCATCCCAGCATTTAATTTGGCAGAGTAAACATTGGTTATCAGTTAGAATGCCTATCAAATGTCAATTAGGACTCTGTAGTAATTGATGTCTAATTAACATATCACTGCATGTTGTCGGTGCCAATTAAATGCCTAAATGGTCCTTCCTATTTTATTGCACCAACAAGACCATAATTGTTCATTTCTCAGTTCAGTAACTTTGGAGTTAATTTCATTGTGGGCCTTTTGGAATATGGAAACCCAGAGAGAACTCGCAGCAGATATTTAATCGATGTTGCTTTGATATTGTGAAAGTCTGCCTTATGTTCATTCCCTCCCTGAGAAATCAAATTATTCTTCTCTGAAAAGGTCAAATCCTTGAGGTATAGATGCCATGCTCAGGTGAACACAGACAGCAGGAAGGAGCTGGGCAGGGTGAGACTGAAGGAAGAGAAGCAGGTAGCCCACCTCCTCCACTCCTCACCTTAGCCGAGAGTCTATGGGAAGGGGCTTGCTGAATTATGACACAGATGAGTCACAGATAATGTTGTGTCTTGGATATGCTATGTTTGTCCTTCACAAGTTGGTGTGGCAACATTGGGAAGTGGTGGGACCTTTGGGGAGGAGGGTGGCCTTGTGGATGGTGATTAGATCACTGGAAGCTCTGCCCTCAGAAGGGATTAAATTAGTCCTTTTGGGACACTGATTTATTCCTGTGAAAGCAGATTATTATAAAAAGAGCCAGCCTGGTCCCTGAATCTCTGGCTTCCTGTCTCACCATTACCTTAGCATGGTTTCCCTAGACTGTGGTAGTATCTGCCCTAAAGCCCTCAGAAGCAGCCAAGCCAATGGGGCCCATCTTGGAATTTCAGCCTCCAACAGCCTGAGCTAAATAACCTCTTTTCTTTATGAAGTACTCAGCCTCCAGTATTTTATTATAGCAACTAAAAGTGGATTAATACAGATGGCCTCTGTATACCAGCCTCTAGGTTGTTTATTTCTTCACTACAGGCTGAGACACGTTAGCTCAGAAGCCTGTCAGCACCAAACTCAAATGTTTACACATCCAATTATTTTAAAAATAGCTCAAACAAGCAAATTTTTAGCCATGCAAAGCTTCATGCTTTGTTCTCCTTTACACCTCACCCAACAGCTGTTGCCCATTGATAAGATAGGACCTCCACTGTTACAAGGCTTGGAGCCCCGGAAACCTCCAGAGCTGTGGGCTCGGACTCCCCTCCACACTACTGAGTGGTCTCACGTGGACACACAGCCCCCCTCTCAGATTCTCCTCTCTCCAGAGAGCTCTCCCTTCTGAATGGTGACCCCATGTGTACAGTAGCAAACAGACTCCCACTGGGGAAACTTCTTGCACACACTGCAGCACCGCGCAATAAAACTTGCTGTTGCTGATTCTTGTGCTGAATCTTTTTCCTTGGTCAGCCCTTAAATCCCAACAGGATTGTACCCGCCAGTGCAGAAAGGGCAGGTGTGGGCCTGGGGACAACACCCATCTGGCAGTGGCCTTTTGTGGCAGGCCTGACCGCAGGGCCCTGGCCCCTCTAGACCTCCACAGAAGGGGCGAGGGACCCAAGACCCCTCAATGGAGAGGAGCCTGCCCCGCAGGGCAGCCTGGCACTGTGGGGCCTGGAAATGCATCCTGAGAAGACCCCTTGGGACCTGCCATTCACCTTTATGCACTGTGGGAGGCCGAGATCTAACTACTTTTGTTTTCTAAATATTTTGCCAGAGATTGCCACATGATCACACGGTGGACCATCATTTTTCCGACTGTTTTGGAATGCCATTTTTATTACGGATTAAATGTTTACTGTTCCTTGAGTGTGTTTCTACATTCTAATATTGTCCCTTCTATGCACCCACTCTATACTATATTCATCCAATTATTGTCTCTTTATGATAGGTTTTAATATCTGAGGCAAATTTAATATTTAGACCTTTTTCATACCAGGATTTCCTAGGCTGCTCTTCTAAGTCCATTATTTTAGATAACTTTAGAGAATTTTTTTGTACTAAGGATTGAAACCAGGGGCATTCTACCTCTGAGCTACACCCTTAGCACTTTTTTTTTTTTTTCTTTTTTTTTTGCGGCACTGGGGACTGAACTCAGGGTCATTTTACCTCTGAGCTATACCCCAGCCCTATTTTTTTATTCTTTATTTTGAAATAGGGTCTCACTAAGTTGCAGAGGGCCTCACTAGGTAGCTGAGGCTGGCCTCGAACCTGGATCCTCCGGTCTCAGCCTCCCAAATGCTGGAATTACAAGCGTGGGCCACCATGCACAGCTTAGCACTTTTTATTTTTTATTTGGAAACAGAATCTCTCTAAGTTGCTGAGAGTCTGGCTAAGTTGCTGAGGCTGGCCACAAACCTGTGATCTTCCTGTCTCAGCTTTCCAAGTACTGGGATTATAGGTGTGTGCCACCATGCCAGGCTAGGAATAATTTAAGTAAATGTTTGAAAGCATATGATATGACCCAAATCATATCTTACTTGAGCTGGAATGTTAATCACAGACAAACTCAAAGAGAATTGCCATCTGGGCAGTGTAAAATGCTCTGGTCCATTTTTCCAATTATTGGATAAATCTTTCCTGAGGCCCTCTAGATGCCAAGCACTTTGCTGACATTAGGACATTGGGTAATATCAGCTGTGGTTCCTGGCCCCTCAAAGCTCATTTTGAACTCTATCTAAAAAGCCACTCACACATAGGCCACAGGGAGCTGCAGGTGGATCTGGGTAACTAAGGAAATGATCAGAACTCAATGTACTTTTCCCATGGTGATCTGGAAGAGAACCTTCCATTCTGGGTCCCTGCAGAGCTCCCAGGATCTGCCCTCTGCCAGCGCCGGGGAGCTCACTCAATGGAGAGAGCCTGGGAGCCTGTTTAATGGCTCAGAACAGTAGCAAGATGGGAAGAAATTGGAAATAAAATGCCTATATTTGAGTTTTGAGGATTGTTGCTAATGGGTTCACCTTAGAAAGGGGATTATGGACCTGGCTTGTGGTAGAAGTGACCTGATTTCTTACTGTCTCCCAAGAAGTTTGGGAGGCCTCTTGCATAATGGCTGGTGGCAGCAAGGTCAGGCAGGCCCAGAGGCTCTTCATGGTGCTTGGGGAAGCCACCTTGTCCTGGTCCCTAGAAAGCCACCATTGCCTTACCTGTCAGCACCTCCCCTGGCTTCTCCTTCCCCACCCACACCAGGATGGAGGATTCCCTTAAAGTGAAGCCTTTGACTCTGGCCTCAAGACCCTCTCAGGCCTCTACTACTCTCTTTCTTCCCTGTTGACCCCCAGCACCTGTTGTGCTACTCAGCTTTTTTGCTATGACAACTACCTGAGAAATATAACTTAGAGGAGGAAATATTTATTTGGGCTCATGCTTTCAGAAGTTCAATACTTGGTTGGCCAGCTCCAAAGCAGAAGCATCATGGTGGTAGGGTGTGGCAGAGGAAAACTTCTCAGCTCATGGCAGCCCTGAAGCAGAGAGACAGTGAATGAGAGGGAAAAGGGAGGGACAGGGGCAAGATACAGTCCCCAAGGGCAGTCCCTCAGTAGTCTACTTTGTCCAGCCATGCCCCACCTGCCTACAGTCTCCACCTCCTCCCAGTGGTCTATTTAAAATATCAATCCATCTAATGGATTAATCCAAATGAGGTCAGAGTCTCATGATCCAATCACTCCCCAAAGTCCTTTCTCTGGACCCTGCTGCATTGGGCAACAAGCCCTCAACACATGGGTTTTGGTGAGGGGGCAGTTCGGATCCAAAATATGCCACCTGCCTGTTCTCTCAGACTGTATTTCCTGTGTCCTGGGTTCCAGGCAGCCCACTTCCTAGGCATCCCTGTGCTCATGCAGCCACCCCAGGGGTGGGCAGTAGGCCAGCTTCTCTCCACTCTCCCCCACACATCCTTCCAGCACACACTCAAGAGCCCAGCTGTGGCTGCCACCCCAGGATGTGCAGGAAAGAGGCTGGAGCTGGTAAATGGACTCATAAGTCACAGATGAAACACAAAGAAACAAAAATGTAAAAGCCTCCTTGCTATATGTGTTGGTGAGTTTAGTGGGCAGCTCAGAGCCAAAGCCTCTCAGGGGCGACATGAATGAGCATGACAGACACCCCAGGGAAGCCTCTAGCCACAGATGCTAAGTTCCAGGAAGCTTGCACTCTGGATATGAGATGCTGATTCCACCACGGGATGTGTCTGCTTAGGCTTGCAGTGTGTTAGGGATGAACACAAGGGCCCATCAAAGTCACACGTAGGCAATGACACATGTACTGGTTTTCCTGGACAGGGTTGCTCCCTCTTTCCCCAGGGCCTGATGGGATGCCACTACACACCAGGGAGTAGGAGAATGGCCACAAGCAGGAGCCCTGGAGTAAACCAACGAGGAGAGAATAAAGTGCAAAGAAGAAAACAAGAAATAGCACCCTGAGGTGTCCTTTAAGTAAACTCAACACCTTCTGCTTAAATTCTGGTCTGGTTTTCAGTCATCTACTTGAGTTAACTGAATGACTTCATCCCCTGCCCAGGTTAGGGTCAGTTTCTCTTCAAATTCAGGTCCCTTCACCAGGCCCCTTCTGACATGTCTGTCTCCTCCCTGGCCTGCAGTGCCTAGGCAGATCACCTGAGGTTTGCATCTATCTCCAGGACCCTCCTTGAATGGATCATCCTGGGAACCCTACCCCCAGGCCTACAGGGTCAGATACATGAGAGAGAAAAGAAGAAAGTTTGCTTGAGAGATTGGGGCAGGCCACACAGGGCACAAATGCCCTTTTGTCCATGAAGCATGCCAGTCAAATGCTGTTCACTCATCTTCTTTATTGAAATGGGCCTGCCGTACAGCTAAGCTGCTAAGTGGTCACACTCTCCATTCCCTGATGGCCGTGTCTACATTCTCTTCTCATGGCCGTTAATATAGAAACAGTTCTACAATGACACCAGCTTCACAGAACACCGCTCACTCTCTGTTTATCTCATTATAAATGGAACTATCTTGTTATTTGGGTAAACAAATGCCCCATGTCACATTCCATGGTGCAATTCTCCCTCCTTATTTTATCACATCAAGAGGAGCTGGATGGTTGCAGAAAGTCAGCTCCCATTTCCCACACAGCTCAGATTTCAGCTGCAGTGAATCCTGGGGGCCTGAAGGGGGCGCTTCTTCTAACAACTCCCTGGTAGACTTTGTCTTTGCACGAGGCCACCCACTGTGTTCAGGTCATCAGTGGGGAAATGCAGTGATGGCCAAAGCCCAGCTGGAACTCAACTTGCAGAGGGCAGTCAGTCCAGAAGGTGGAATCGAGGAATCCGAGGGTTAGAATCATGAATCCATAAAGACCTGCCCTTTGTGCCTCTGCCCACGGCTTGAAGGCCAGCTTTTCCTAGCAGGTAGAGAATTCCGAATTACTTTTGAATCCCTGTGCTGACCCCTAGGATCCCATCTGCAGTTTTATATCTCTCAGAAAGGAAATCACTTATCTGGTGTACAAACTAGAGGCAAATTCAGATCTTTAGCATGTGATGCTGTACTTGGATTACAATGTGAGATGTATGTGCATGACGCTTGGAAGCAGGCATCTGGCCAGTGGCATGTCTTCTGTAGATATAGAACAGAGAGCACACAGCTGCCCCAGAGTCTCGACCAATATTCTCACTGCTATAACCGAAGACAACTGACCACACAACTCAGAGGAAGGAAGATTTATTTGCTCACAGTTTTTTGGAGATCTCAGAGTTTAGTCTATGCCAGGCCAGGTCTTTGGAGCTCAAGGCACGACAGCAGGAAGCAGAGAGAGGGAGAGAGCAATGCTCTGCTCTCATATCATGAAGGCCAGAAGCAAGGGAGCAAGCAAGACACAAGCACAATTCCTAAGGCCACACCTCCAGGGCCCCACCTTCTCCGGCCACATCCCACCTGCCTAGATCATTACCCAGATAAATCCATTAGACTAGATCTATCCAATGCTGAGATTACAACCCTCCTGAGTTGATTGCATTGACTCTGAATGTTAATACGTGAGCTTTTCAGGAGACATTCTATATCTAACCATGATGCCCAGCTCCATCCAACAGAGGAGATGAAATAAAACCCAAATCTGTGCATAAAGTGTTGGGCATTCTAGAATAGAAGGCTGCAGGTCAGGGAGAGGACACACAGGGACCTTGCAGCATCATGCTGAGCTCATATATGAAGCTTGGAGGAGGGCCATTCTAGTGATGCTGAATGGAAGTCCAGCCCCTCACCTTATCCTGGTGGTGCAGGTCACTCACCTAGACATTGACGGAGACCATGTCTTCTCTTGTCCATACACATGCTACACACACACATCACATACCACCCCACACATAAAATATACAAGCACTATACATGTCATATACATATACTTCACACATTCAATACACATACACATACACATACACAGACACACATACACAACATAAACTCTTAGGAACGCAGACAGCAGTCTGGTTTATTTACTCTTCACAATATTATTTCTATGAGATTTTATATTATTGAATTATCGAGCTAGGCAACAACACTGGTCATCAAGCTTTGCTGTATACCCATGCTGGTTCCCACATCTTTTCTCCAGCTTGGAAGGGGCCCTCTGAGATTCCTGCTGAGGCTGTGCGGGGGCAGTGCTGTTCCAAACTGTCTGCTGACTGGCTCTGCTCCTGGCCTTGGGCTGGCATGGCCTGCTCCCTCCCTGTGGGTTCATCCTGGGGTCTGGGCTGAGAGGACACCTACTGGCAGGAGGAAGTACTTTTCATCTGTGCTCAATCGCTGGAGTCCAGGAGGGGCAAGCCAATCTCTGGAGCACATTACCCAAAGCCTCCACTGACCTAACCTCATGTCTGCTAAGATTCCATCGGCCAAAGGCCTGTGGCCAAGTCCAAGTCAAGGCCGAGGAGCATGCTCTGCACAGTGCAGGCCTTGGGGAGGCCAGACACCAGATCTTACTGTAGAACAGTGAAGAATGAGAGCCAGAAAATCCGCCAGCTTCTAAGCGAGAACCTCAGACTTCTAATAACTTAGTTGGCAACCAAGTACCATCTCCCACAAGTGCATAGACCCTTAAAATTAGGGATAATGCAGAAAAATCAACCCTTGAATTGGGGTGCCTGTCAGGCAACTTGGGCTCAGGAACTCAGTTTTAGACCTGGGAAACTTAATCACAATGTGTCATGGAAGGGAGTGTCGGGGAGTCAGGGAACAGAGACCACAGGTCAAGAATCAAGTTGTGGAGACCCTCACCCCCAGTCACCCTGGAACCCTGTTGTACCTGCACGTGTGCGCAAACACACACACACACACACACACACACACACACACACACACACACACACACACACTTTTGTCTAGCCTGTAGGGGACAGCAGGGACTCAATGGAGTCTAGCTGTCCCAGCTGGTGAGCTGTGGTATATGAGAAATGGGAGGACGAGGGTGGAGAGAGAAAAAGTGGAGAGGCCACTATGTGCTGGGGGACTGATTCTGCCCCTGGGAGGCTAGGAAAGGCTCAACTAATGGTCAGGCAGGGCAGGCAAAGGGGTCAGGAGATACCCATTTCAGCCAACTACAGACTTAGCTCAAGGTGCATCTGAACCCACAGAGATGGAACTCAGAGATGCACCTTCTGGGGGTGGTATCCTATTCCACTCTTTGGGAAACCTACCATTTAGACCAAGTCAATGGCCTCCTATAAAATTTTATTCAATAGTCCTGACCTTGCCTGGCTGCTGAGAACTGGATAAGCTGGAAGGTGGGGTAGATGTGGGCATCTCATTGTTTTTGTCCTTGATTGGGAGTTGTTCCATGAGAGGACTGCTAACAGTTTAGGGCTTACCGGAGCCCAGGAAACCTCCTCAAGACTGGCAGGGACAAATCCCAGCTCTGTCATCCTGTGTGAAGCCCTCCCAGAAATGAAAGGTAAGTGTGCTGGGCTTCCCCTAAGGGTGGAAGCATGACAGCTGGCTGCCCCTCCCACCTATTGCTCATTTTCCAATTGACTGTCATTTACGCTGTCCTTCTCTCTAGAGCTGGGCTGGAGGGGACTAGGCTGAGGGAACAGAGCGTGGATGGGAGTGGGAGAGGCCTGGGCCATTTTCAGCACTGCCCTCCCTCATCATCAGGATCTTGTGACCCACCACTGGACAGGAGTCCCTCCCTCAGAGCTGGGCATAAAGTCTGGGCATGGAGTCAGACAGTCTGGATTTCATCTTGACTTCTGCTCATCTGCCAGGTCAAGGACATCAGCCACAACTCTCAGAATACTGCTGATGGAAGTACTTCGACTTTAGGTACTGGTAAAAAGAAGTGCTTAGACTTTTAAACTCAGTTGAGTTTATTTGAGCAAAGAAAATCAAAATTTGAAAAAAATCACAACAGTGGTTCACACCTGTAATTGAAATACCGGGAAGCCAAGGCAGGAGGATCGCAGATTCAAGGACAGCCTCAGCAACTTAGCAAGACCCTCAGCAACTTAGAGACCCTGTTTCAAAATAAAAAAATAAAAAGGACTGCAGTTTAGCTTTGCAGTAGAGTGCCCCTGGGTTCAATCCCCACTATAAAAATAAAATTCATAAACAGGGCACTCTCCACCCAGAATCATATCAGGTTTAAGGGCGCCAGCCAATGATGTAATATCACAATCCTTATGGGAGACAGAAGTGAGACTCAGAGTCAACTTAATTGGTCCCCTTCTAAATGGTTAAGTGGCTACACAGCCCCCTGCAATCAACTAAGCTCGGTGGCTGGGATTAAGTCCTGTGTTGGTTTGGTCAGCTGGGCTTAGAGCAGGTATGTAGTCCATAGATTCCCAAGCTCATTTGGCCCATCACCCCCTTCTCAGAAAAAGAAAAAAAAATTACTCAGAATCTCCCTAGAAATCTACCCTTTTAAAGCAAATAAACAGAAAGATACCCTGACAAATTTGCCTTCTTATATGTACCTATGTTTTATCCCAGCACCTTCTTGGGGTGGTATCCCATTCCACTCTTTGGGAAACCTACCATTTAGACCAAGTCAATGGCCTCCTATAAAATTTTATTCAATAGTCCCGACCTGGCTGCTGAGAACCAGAGAAGCTGGTAGTGGGGTAGATGTGGGCATCTCATTGTTTTTGTCCTTGACTGGGAGTTGTTCCATGAGAGGACTGCTAACAGTTTAGGGCTTACTGGTTGAAAGATTAAGCAATAAAGGAGAAGGCCCCTGAAAGTGCCCCCTGGGTACCACTCAGGTTCATAGCCGCAGTTGAGGTGGGGAGGCTGGGATGGAGAGGAAGTGAGGAAGTGAGGTTACATAATGGTGGCAGCAGAGGGGACAGTGGGTACAGGGCCACCACCAGGCTGTGACTAGACCAGCGACTCTCATCTGAGGCTGGGGGGACAGAAGTCACCTGAGACCTGATGCTACCTTGCCTGGCCCCGTCGCCCTCCCCACTCCAAGAGTGGGGAGAGGAGGGGGAGAGGGTGATGAGCCACCAGAGTATCTCACCCAGAGTGACCCACATAGGTACCTCGATGGCCCAAGCCTCAGTTCCCTAGTGGAAACGGGGCCTTGAAGCCAAGCTGAATTTTGTGGTGCAGAAATAAACTTTGGGGTGGACGGCACTAGGTATTGGACCAAGGGGTGTTCTACCTCCAAACTACACCCCCAGCCTCTTTTATTTTTTAAACAGGGTCTCACTAAGTTACTGAGGCTGTCGTCTAACCTGTGAATCACAGCATATTCCTAGCACTAGAACCAGGTCTAACACAAAGCAGGTGCTCTATAAAGTATTTGCTGAATAAATAAACTCCAGACCTTCATTTTCACTTATAAAACAGAAAAGTCCCCCTGGGTTGCAAGCCCCTGCCCTTGGCTCTGCCCTGGGCCCTCATAACTGTGGTTGTGGGATGGTGACAGGACAGGAAGGAAGCTATTCCCCAATCCCCTCTGAGCCTGCTCCATCCTAGATGCCTTGAAAGGAGCTCATGATGCACAGCACTGCTGCAGGCCAGGCAACTTGGGAACAGATGCTGAGTGCAGACAGGAACCAAGGAAGCTGCACTTCTCAGAGTGCAGGGACTCCACCTGGGGCCTCCAGGTCAGGACTGCAATGGAGCTGTGTACTCGTGGTTCCAGTTCCTGCTCCTGGCTGTTCCTGGGCCCAGTGCCTGCTCTGCCTCCTTCAGCTGTTAGTGTGGGCACATCCAGTCTCCTTGCCTGCACCCATGTCTGTGGGCATGTGGAGTCCAAGGAGCCATGACCAGAGTCATCATGAGTGCCATCAGGATGAAGTCTAGGGCAGTAGGGCCTTATCACTGCACAGGCCCCAGTCCAGGTATCAGTCACCTGGCCTGTACATGGGTGGAAAGGGGCCCAGCTCCCTGTGAGACATCTAGAGGCAGGTTTCCTGTGACACCCAGGACAAGACTGAGGCTTGGGGATTCTGCTCCCGAAGGCAACATTTCCCTCTGAAAGACTGGTGAAGAGAGAAACTTGTTGGGACATGAGTGTTGGGAGATGCAGCCAGTCCATCTCTCTGGCCCTGGAGCCACCAGGCTGGCGGCACAGTATGGGATTCCACCTCTCTTCCAGAGAAGACCCTGAGGACCCTCTTCCTCCAGCACCTTCCATTCTAGAACAGCCCCCTCCCTTCTCCCCTGCCTTTGGGAAGGACTTGGAGGAACATGCTCAAGGGTAGAATCTGTCTCAGCCCTGCAAGAGCCATTTTCATTGTACAATGGGCTAGAACCCAGCTGCGCTGCTTATCAGGAAGCCCAGCTGTCCTTGCTGGATCATGCTTGGAAACAAAGCTATGGGGGAACGTCCATGGGAATCCCAGATGCTCAGGCAGGCATACAGGAAAGGGAGCCCATGGCTCCCCCACTTTAAGGAGCCACCAAACCTGCTCTCACTCAGCTCCAA
The DNA here is from genome assembly GCA_004027655.1 of Graphiurus murinus. Classification (NCBI taxonomy): domain Eukaryota; kingdom Metazoa; phylum Chordata; class Mammalia; order Rodentia; family Gliridae; genus Graphiurus; species Graphiurus murinus. Next base: position 19,880 of record PVLC010007935.1, read on the forward strand.
CGCAAACCCAAGAGCTAAGCTGCTCTAGAGCAGGAGCTGCGCGCTCCCGTGTGGCCATTCGTGGAAACGCAGGTCCTGCAATCCCCAGCCACTGGGGCCTTAGGCTGGCAGAGAACCACCCTCCATTTAGGGCAGGAGGAGGAGGGGAGGCCACAGAGCCCTTGGACAGACCTTCCTTGAACTCCGCATGTTGGAAGGCCCTCGGCAGAACTGAATCTCTATGACTGCCAGCACTCTGAGGGAATGCTGCAAGCTACACAGTTCCTGCTCCAGCACTCCAACGCTGCCCTGCCCTGTTGGGGCTCATTGGGCACCTACTAGCTCAGGGGCTTTGCTCCCCCATGAGAAGTCTGGCCTGAGCCAGTGTAAGGCCACCCTGAGGCTGCCCTGAAGATTTGAGGACAGCCCAAGAGACAGTCCAGCTTAACAAAGAACAAGAGAGGACCTGCTCTCTCTTCTGGGTCCAGCCATTCATTCCCAGCCTTGGAGAGTGAGTGCCCACCCTGCACCAGCCACACTGGATGGCTCTAAGGCTGTGTCCTCAATCACAGAAATTCGGGTCTACCCTATGGCCCAACCCCACAGTGCGCCTTGTGTGCCTGGGAAGGGCCCTTCTCCTTCCCTCCACTGCTTTGATCTCTAGGAAAAGAACTCAAGTGCATCAGGCTCCCACCCCATGTGTCTGGTATTGAAGGAAGAGTTATAGCCTGGGAGGCCTACACAGGCCTCTGACCATTTGGGTGGACACTGGCCAGATCCAGTCTTACCCAAGAATTGGAGTATGGCCTTCGATTCATTAAGAATAAACTGGAGGGCTTGTACCATGGTGAATGCCTGTAATCTCATTACTTGGAAGACTGAGACAGGAGGATCACAGGTTTGAGGCCAGCCTCAGCAACTTAGCCAGACCCTCAGCAACTTAGCAAGGTATCCTGTCTCAGAGTAAAAAATAAGAAGGGTTGGGAGTGTAGCTTGGAGGTAGAATGCCTCTGGGTTTAATCTCTAGTACCAAAAAAAAATAAAAAATAAATTAAAATTAATTAACTAATTAACTAAAGGGCAGGGGGTACAGCTGAGTGGCAAAAATGCTTGCCTAACTTATGCAAGGCCCTGGGTTTCACCCCAGCACCACAAAATACATACATACACACATATACACATGCACACATACATACATACACACATATACACATACACATACATACATAGAAAAATGAAGGAGCCCATCCAGGCAAGTTGCCTTCATGATTTGGCCATCTGTCCAGGAACTAGATGCCTTCTTTCGGATTTAGCCAAAGATTCCCAAAATTGTGATCTGTTACACCCCAATGACTTTCTAAAGGAGTTTCTCCCTCAGTTGTTACACAGAGCATGGTGCACTGGGATCTGCTGACATTTATTTGATGTGATCATGAGAGTTTATTATTGATATAATTGGTGCAGCCAGAGAAAAGCAGCTATAACTTCTGGGGAATTGACTCATGATGTTGTAACACATGATATGAGAAAAAAATGAAATCGGAGGAATGATGAGCTCAGCTAACGTGATTGGGGGTTTGTGCTTTCTCTGTGCTTTGAAAAAATATGCACTTACATGCACTTGGGATTTGGATAATTTACAAAAGCTGACCTCTCTATCGCAAGCCTTTTCCAGTCCAAAAAGAAATTTGCAAAGATTGGCCTCTGAAAGCTATCACTAATGGGACAAGGCAGAGCCAGCCTCAGTGAGTGAAGTCCACACCCTGGCACCCAACCTGGCTTGATGGAGCAAGCGATACACACTTGGAGCCTGGAGAACTCTTTTTTTAAAAAGACCCACTTCAGGTACCTGGGGTTGTTCATTGTGGACTCCAGAAAGACAAGCTTTATTTCTTCTTCCTCCTCTCCCATTTTGACTCCCATCTGTCAACTCCTTCACCTCAGAACTGTTCAAACACAGAGAATCAAATGTCCCACCTGACAGAGCAAAGGTGTTTGGAACCCTGAACATCTTAGCCAAGTTCTCCACGTCTAATCCAGCTTTGGTGCAGTTCACATCAGGCTTCTGAAAATCCTCCCAAGCCAGGCTGAGTTTGCAGGACAAGGACAAGGTCCTCCTCTTAATGGCACAGAAGAAGTTTGGAATTCCTGGGCTCTGTTCATCAGGGCCACAGTGCCTGGCCCACCTCTCTCTGGAGCCAGGAAGAGGCGGGCAAATAAGGCTATCATTCTCTAACAGAAATACAGTGCTAACCATATGCAATTTTAATTCCTTTAGCAGTTACATTTTAAAGCATAAAAGGAATACATGATATGAATTTAATAATACTTCATTGAATCCAATATGAAATTATCTATTTCAAAAAATAATAAGTACAAAAACTGCAAAGACATATTAGCTATTTTTGTGTGAAATCTGATTTCGGATTTTACACTCCCAGGACATCTAAGCTCAGACCAGCTGGGGTTCCAGTGGCTTGTGGTGACCTCACTGGGCAGCACATGTCTAGAGTTCACTGCACAATAGAGCATTACTGTTGCCACCCCCAAAATTCAAGCCAAAGTGCCAGGCCCTTATGCTGTCTTTGAAACACAACTGAGCCCAGACTACTATAAATGTGGGTATCCAGCCTGAAAGACATAGTAGTTTGCAAAAGTCTTAACAGGGGATTTCCATCACAAATGTTTGGGACAAGGACAAGACAGGGCCAGCACTCCTATATAAACAGCACACCTGTTCATTGGGACCTTGTGTTGGCTTTTCCAGATAAATGAACTCCTCACAGAAGGCACCTCCAGCAATTTTACTGCTGTTATTGAATTGTAAGACCTGGAAAACTCTTGTAATGAACTGTTTTGCTTTGAATTGGGCAGTCAGAGTAATGGGACACAGAAGTTTTCCTCTGCCCTGGTTGCTAGGAAACTCAGAGCTAAACCTGTTCTCACCTAAAAGATCATTTCCCCATAAAAACTTCCATTATTATCTATTTTTGTACTTTCATTATTATTTTAATGTTTTGAGGATTGTTCTGTTTTCTGAAATATTAAGAAATTGCTAATCATTTTTGGAAATAGGGAGAGTAAATGTAAGGAAGTATGCAAATTTGATCACTAGGTGGCAGAATTGTATAACAGAAGACACCAATTTAGATGCCCTCCTCCCACCACCACCACCACCACCACCACCACCACCAGGGTTTATTTGGCTATTTTAATAGCTCTGATTTGGGGGCAGTGACCTTTAACATCCGGAACTTTAGTTTTATGTGAGAAAAGAGGAGCTATTGCAAAAATGAATCAGGATTAAATATATCTTGAGAAGTGGCAATATCTTTGTGATGAAATACCTGAGCTCTGCCACAGAGGGCCTGGTTTTAACCTCTCTTGTATCTATTTAATATTACTAATATTAAATATTATTTTTAATAGCTGTGAACTCAGGCAGGTTATTTAACTTCTCTGAGTCATGGCTTCCTCTCTGCAAAATGGAGAAGCCCGTGCCTATTGTGTAGAATTGTTGCAAGACTACAAGGAAATGTATAAAGTGCTTAGAACAATGCTTGGCACATGCAGAACCTCAGGGTTATGAGCTGTTCCCATCTGAATTAATACATACAGCACTGACTACAGTACAGGCCACAGTGTTATCTAGACACCAGTGGTACAGTAATGCACCTGTGAACCTAAGAGATACGGTCCATGGACTCCTTTGTGTACCCAGGTGACAGGGCTGACCCCTGGCCCCCCTGCTCCCTGTGGGGAGAGACTACCTGGGGATGGAGGAGTGTGATGGCTGATCAGGAAAGAACGATACCTCAGAGCAGGCGGCTTCCCAACTTGAATGGATCCCATGCAATCTTTACCAAAGTTCCAACCTGCATTCTTGTAGAACTTGACAAAATAATCCTAAAATTTGTATAGAATTATAAAAGACCACGAATAGCCAAAATAAATTTTGGAAAAGGTTTGGGGGAAGTAAGCTGGAGAGGTGGATATGGATATCACTGTGCAACTGTACTTTCAGATCCTGTTACAGCTTTCGACAAAGCAAATCAAGGATTCACACGATAGTGAACCTGCTTTGGGCTGACAGACTGTTCTATTCTTCCAGTGTGCTTCCAATCAACATTAAACAAGATAGGTCTTTTGTTGTCAATGTTTTCATAAATAAAGCACTTAACTGTGTTCTTGGAAAATAGAGCCCTCAGCATACACCAAGGTGGACAATCTCTCCCACCCTGCTCCAACCTGAGGAGCAGCACAGCAGAATTTCCCCAAGGAAGTCTCCACCTGCAGTACTCTAGAAACCCCAAGGCCTGTGTTTTCTGCAGTTTTCAACCATAAACAGGATTTTGTTGAGTAGAAGATTTTTGTTTAAATTGCAGCAAAAGAGTTGAAAAACAAAATAAAAATTATCATATGAAATATTTCTTTATATTCGACCCCCTCATATACTTTAATCCATCCCAGTGAAGGCAACTTATCCTTCTCTGAAGCAGTTTAGTTCCAATAAAAATTGATGCCCCTTCCCCCTCCATCTCTACATCTCTTCTTGTGCTAAAAATAAAAAATATACGACACAAGGCCTTGAACTCTGTTTGGGGAATGTTTGTCTAAAGCCATAGGCCTGACAGTCTGTCAAGCTCTGCTTCCCAAAAGCCTCTGTGCTGTATCCTTAAGACTTCTGCTATATTAAGGGATATATATGATGAATTTTATTAAAACAATTTGGGGGTCACCATTTGGGTACCAGTAGTCAGCTCTTGGTGCAATCAATGTCTAGAAACCAGGTGGTGGGAACAAGACATCTAAAATCATCAGCAAGTTTTCTCAGAACTAGTGGTCCCAAGTTACAGGGTCCAGAGATGTCACACTGTGCCCTGGTCATGTGGGCCTCTGTGACAGGCCTCCATGGTGAGCTTGGGCTATTTCTTCTCCAACCCCAAGCTGGAAGGGTGCTTTGGCCACTGATGCTGTTCTCCTGGGCCACTGAAGGTCATAGCAAGGCTTCCTGTCCAAAGGAGTTAGTCCTCAGGGTGTTCAGCTTCAGCAGCATCAGCCTCAGAATAAAAATGGGGCTGTGTGGCCATACAAGAGGGGAGAGGAATGTCCGCAGTGGAAAGGAAAAAGCACACTGTCTCCATCTGCAGATGCCCGGTCCTGTAGATCAAAAGTCCCATGCAACCCTAAAAACACGATGAGGACAGACAGACAAGCATGTGCTCAGAATGAGATCCATTTACAAAAATCTATTGTAGGTCTATATGCAAACTCTGAACAATAAAGAACCAAAAATGCAGTGCTCCTCACAATAGCAACAAAAAGAATAAAATACTTAGCAATAAATTTATCAAGCGTAAGATTTGTACACTGACAATTATAAAACACTATTGAGGGAAATTAAAGAAGATCTAAATAACTGAAGAGATATTTTATGCTGGTAACTTGGAAGACTCAGTGTTAAGCTGTTCTCCCCAAACTCAACAGATTCCATGCCATCCTTATCAAAATCCTGGCATGTAAGCTGGGTGTAATGGGGCATGTCTGTCATCCCAGTACTTGGGAGGCTGAGACAGTAGGATTTGCAGATTCCAGACCAGCCTCAACAATTTAGCAAGGTTCCTCAGGAACTTGGACCCTGTTTCAAAATAAAAATAAAATAGGGTTGGGGGTGTAGCTCAGAGATAGAATGCCTCTGGGTTCAATCTCCAATACCAAAATAAGTAAGTAAATATTCTAAAACACCCAGCACGTATCTTTGTAGAACTTGACAAAGTAATCCTAAAATTATATGGAATTATAAAAACACATAGTCAAAATAATTTTGAAAAATGAGGATAGAGCTGGAGGACTCTGCTTTCTTCACTTCAAAACTTACTGTAAAGCTATAGTTGTGACAGTGTGGTCTTGGCATGAAGACAAACACATGGATCTGAGAACACAAGAGACTGTCTAGAAAAAAATCTTATATTCATGGTCAATTTATCTCCAGTGAAGGTGCCAAGATAATGGACTTTATATATTCATACACAAGAGGAACTTAAACTCTCCCTTCAAACTGTATTTAAAAATAAACTCAAAATGGATAACACACTTAAATGTAAAAAGTGACAACTATTAGAAGATAGCATAGGAGAAAATCTGCAAGACCTTGGGTGTGGCAAAGGTTTCTTAGATATGACACCCAAAGTATAAGACATTAGTGTAAAAGAAAAAAAAAACATTAAATTTAATCTCATCAAAACTGAAATTTGCTGGGCATGGTACAGACCTATAATCCCAGTACTTGGAAGGATGAGACAAAAGGATGGAAGGTTTAAGGTCAGCCTCAGCAACTTATTGAGACCCTGTTTCAAAATAAAAAATAAAAAGGGCTGGAAATGTAGATCAGAGGTAGAATGCCCCTGAGGATTCAATCCCCAGGCAGTAGAAAGGAGGGAGGAAGAAAGGGAGGGAAGGATGACCTAACTTCATTTGTATCTTTCTTACAGGCTATCAGAAAAGGTGTTGTGATTTGGCCATCAGCCAGTGATTGCAGAACATTAAATATTGATAAGGAGAGAATAACAGTCACAGGAAAAATTCTGTTCCTCTATACAAACTAAGTCAGTAGCTGTTTGGATTTTAGCAAGGCTGTTAGCTGTAGAATTCCTTTCCCTTATTTCCTTTCACTGTGCAGCAGTTCGTTTGTTTATTTGTTCCTTAAGCTCTGCTCAGGCCTGTGCTGCTAAAAGCTGGACAGCTAGACTCAAGGTCAGCTACCCCCCTCATACCATACCAGAGTATCATTAGCTTGGCATGAAGGAAACCCTAAATAAATGGTGTAATCAAAGTTGGGATCCCCCTCTTTGGTTCAAAACCAGGCAGTAGAATTGGGTGGCCTTTTTTGGCTCATAGAAGCCACAGAGCAGTCACTGACCAAAGCAGAGGAGCACCCTGTCTACAGACAACAGGAGGGTGAGCAGAGCTCTGGGGCTGGGGGCGGCTGATCTGGTTTCTAGCACTGTCCAACCATTCCTTAAAATACATATAAGGCCAGGCATGGTAGCACACTTCTGCAATCACAGTACATGGGAGGCTGAGACAGGAAGATTTCAAGTTCCAGGAAAGCCTCAGCAACTTACTGAGGCTCTCAGTAACCTAGTGAGACCCTGTTTCCAAATAAAAAATAAAATACGGCTGACGGTGTAGCTTGGAGGTTGAATGCCTCTGGGTTCAACCTCCAGTAACACCCCCCCCCCCCCAAAAAAAAATCCATCCAATTGCTAGGTACAGTAGTATCACAAGTCTGTTAATACCAACTACTGTGGAGGCTAAAGCAGGAAGATTGCAAGTTCAAGGCCAGCCTGGAAAACTTAGCAAGTTTTAAATTTAAAAAGGGAAGCAGGACTAGGGATGTAGCTCATTGGTAGAATGCCCCTGGTGTTTTAATCCCCTATACCAAAAAACAAACAAACAAAAACAAAACCTATCTAATTGTGTGATGAAATTCACTAGACCAGGCACGAAGGTACAGTTGATATAGTAAGGACTGACACTCCCTAGCAGGCAGCCCTCCTGCAGCGAGACCCAGGAAAGGGCTGCTCAACACATTAAGATTTTCATTTATCAAACCCTATTTGGAAGGGTATACATGGAATCAACTACAAATAATAAAATACTACAAGAACATGAAGAAGGGCTTGTGCGAGTTAGGATGAGTCTCTCTAAGCCTCGCTAGACAATGCTAAGGGAATAAACTATTCGGGTTTAGGAGAAATCAATTGGGGCACTAACAGTTGACTCAATGTAATATAGTAATACAGTCCTAAGCCAAATTGCCTAAAGGAAGAATGAAACAGTGGTGCAGGAGTCCTAGTTTTGAGGCCAGGTAAATATGCCATTAGCTGTGTCTTTGTATAAGTGACAAGGTTTTTTAAACTGCCATCCTATGACAAGAAGTTATGAACAAAGAGCACTGAGGACATCAATTATTTACTGCTGTTATTCTGAGTGTTTTATGAGTGTTGCCTAGGCAATAGAAATGATCCTACTACTAACAACACACACCAGCTTCTCTGTAAGAATGCAGCCTCACAATTAAAAAAAATAGAAAACTTGCACAGATTAACAAGTAAAACTACCTAGAATTCCACCATCATTCACATACTATTCTTTTACACATGCATTTACAAGCACATGCATATTGAGATTGTGCTGCATGGCTCTATTTTGCTTTTGCTACCAGTTATAACATGGATATTTTGAATAAATATCATTATAATGAGAGTAATCAGAGTAAATATTCAAGAGCATGAGCTGACTATAGAATCACTGTCATATGGATGAAGCAATTTATTCTCTTACAGTCTGACATTTGGGTTTCTAATTTTCTACTCTTTTAAATAGTTCTGTGCACATAAAGGTATGTAGTAAGTAGCAAGTCGTTCTATTGTATATCTCTTTACTAGGAAAGGACAGTAACTTTTCATGTTTTATTGATCCTTTGTACTTCTGTGATTGGTTCACTCTGTGACTTAAGTACTATAGTACTCACAGGCAATTCTTGGTCTGAAAAGCAGGTCAGCGTGCTCCACTCCACTGCCTTCAGCCCAAAGCCCATTATGGTTTGTATGCATTGTCCTCCAGAGACTTCTATGTGGAAGGCTGGGCCCCCTGTGTAGCAGTGTCCAGAGGGGAAGTGTTGGGATTATGAGGCTCTGATCTTAACCGTGGGTTAACCCACTGATGGCTGAATGGACTACTGGGAGGTGGTGGAAACTGCAGGCAGGTAGAGCATGGTTGGAGGAAGTGTATCATTAGAGGTATTCCTTTGGGACTCTATTTTGTCCCTGGCCCCTTTCTTTCTCTCTGCTTCATGGGTGCCATGAGCTGAGCAGCTTTCCTCTGCCACACCCTCCCATGGTGTTATGCCTCACTCCAAGCCTAAAGCAATGAAGCCGGCCAACCATGGACTGAATCTCAGAAGCCATAAGCCAAATCTTTCCTCCTCCAAGTTGTTTATGCCAGGTATTTGTCATAGTGAGGAAAACCTGACACACTCTTTACACTGTGAGCATCAGATGAAGGCCCGGCATTCTTAGGGCACCCAGATTTGGCCCCAACCCTTTCCCAAGCACCCTCCCTGATCCCTGTTCTAACCTGGGTCACTGAGCCTACAAGGCAGTCTGTTGGCAGCCAGGAGTCTGGAGTGACTGTATCTGTCAGTCAGTTAGAAACATCATTTAAGAAAAAAACTTTCATCAATAATTCATCACAAGCCTATTTCACATTTGTACTTGTCTTACCTTTAATTTACCTTATATATAGTACAAAACACCAGATAAGTTTTGGATAGAAACTTAAAAATTCCCCATAACTCAGAAACGGTTTGGACTGGTCATGTACTTACAAAGAAAGGTCTTATGTTGATGAATGTATTTATTGTTCTGTAATAATCTAATTTGTTTAGCTGTACTTTTTCTTATCCTAATAGAAATGCACAGTGGCCTCAAAAGAGGTCACCTGTGCTCTTTAACACCATTTTACTATCTCCCTTCAGGGTTCGCTGGGAATGTGCTGGTTCTTCTGGGATTTGATCTCTTCTGTTTGCAGGGCCTGGGTCTCACTCACCTTCTACCTCAAAATCATACAGGGCTTGGCACACAGCAAGCAGTTCAACAATTTTTTGTGTGTGGGGGGGGAATGAAAAAACTGCAGCTACTTTTCACTTTAGATTGGTGTTTGAGATGCACTTGTGCTATAGAAAAAGTCTATTCTGTAGTCACTTAAAATATTCCTGCTAAAGAATCATTCTTCACACTCAAACCGGATGTGTGGGTGAACTCATAAGGGTTAAATAACAGGTCATGTTTTGAGATCTGGAAAATAGCAATACAATTTTTTTTATGATTGAGAAATCAGAAAAGTAGCATGGTTTCTTTCTCCCTCTCTCTTTTGAACAGGGTAGATGCTAAGTTGAGGTCTGTGAAGGCAGGAGTTCAGGGGTGTATGAATGAGGAAAAAGCTTCTCTGAAAGACTTCAGTCTCTCTTTAGAGACCTCATTGAGTGAGTGAGTAAATAAATAAATAAATAAATAAATAAATAAATGAACAAATCACAGAAAGTCCAAGCTCTTGGGCTTTTGGCTATACAAGACAACAGGTGGAAGAAAACAAAGACTGGACATAAATCTGAAGGTTAAAGGTAGATTTCAAGAGGTGAAATTTTATAGGCTGATATTTTAAGAGAGAAGATGACAGTATTCAATAATATCCTATATGGCTGAAGAGTTCTTGAATAAAATCAGATTATAAAAGGCCAGGTTTTCAGAGGAAGGCATGCAACCAACCAAGAATAAACAATGTAAAACCAAAGATAACAGTGAAAGGGAATTAAAGTCCCAAATATACTGTTATGTTAAAAGAAAAATGATGAACAGGGAATGAAGGGAAGGGCTGAGTCCTAAATTAGATGTTGTCATGTTTCACCACCTGTGAGGTTAGGGTTGCAGCTCAGTGGTAGAACACTTTCGTAGCATGCCCAGGCCCTGGGTTCAAGCCCCAGCAACACAAAACAAAACAAAAAACAACCAAACAAAAAACCCACTCATGGTTCATAAGCTCTGAGGGTAGGACCCTATCATTCTCACTTCTCTATTTTGGCAGCTAGCACAGTAACTGATACACTAAGCCACACCCCTTAACTACCTAAACCCAACCGACAGAGGAAGAAGCCAGCATTACTAACTCCTGCTTGTCTTTTCTATAGGGAAAAATATTTTCAGAATGGAAAATGTGGATGTAGAATCAATAGCATAAATGAAGAAACTAAAAAAATGATCATGCTTGGTGACTGAATAAAGATGGAAAATTCTGAGTCACTGTGAGAAGGAACTTGCTCATAAAAAGTGGTCTTAAAGTTGACACTGGTATCTTAAGAGGTAGTAAATGTCATGGTCAAATTCATTACTAATGAAACTTCTGCCACATTTTCCCAGCATATTTGTAACCATTCTGGGTTAATAACATGATAGATCACTACATCAACTTTTTATATCTTATTATATAATTATCACATTTGATTCAATTTGAAAATAAAAATTATAAATTCCTCTTGTTCCCCCAAATTATGTAAAATTTCATTAAATATCTTTCTTACTTCAAGGTATTTTGTATATGAGATGTTTAAAAATAATAAAGCAAAACAGTTTAAAGGATGTTTTCTTCTGTGTACAGCATTCTCATCCAATGTGCTGTTTCTTCAAATATTCCTCAGCAGTTGTTTCAATATTGTCCTAACCTATAGCAGGTCTTTTATTAAAATGGAAACCAAAGGACTAGATCACTGACAGAATTTGTGAAAACAAAACAAGAAAGTACTCCTCAGCTCTTACTGCACCATCAGGGCTGGAGAGAAAGAAACTGTGTAAAAAAAAGTATCCAAGTTAAAAAAAAAATTACCAAATGAATAAACAGTATTTATATCTTTGTAGAGAAAAGATATATGAGAAAATATAAACTATGGAAGTCAAAGTTGAGAAGGACAAGAGAAGTTTTATAATTATGAACTTTATTTTTATTTACTATGCCATTTTCAGGAAAGAGACTTTATACTGGTTTTTATAATTCATTTTACAGGCAAATTCTAATATACAGTATGTACTCTGAACTTGTTTTTCAAATCAATGGGAAAAAATACTGCAGATAATACTTGTGTTTTTAGTTAGTCATGACATTGAGATCTTAAATTCTCAGGGTCACTATTATTTTGTTATGACAATGCTTTACCAAGAAGAAAAGGGTAGCTTTTCCCAACAAGGTTAAGACATACATCTTTAGTTAATAACATAATTGTATATTGGTGCCTACTGTCATAATCATTTATGACAAATGTATTCTCTCAAATTGCTGCAGCAGAAAACTTAAAAAGACAGATGGAAAAAGACCGGGGCGGGGGGGAACGAAACAATTAATTAAAAAAAAATAGCAAGGCCATCATTTCCAAGAAAAGACATCAGGTACTTACATTACAGCTATAAATAATTTTCAAATGTGTGTATAATCATGCAAACATAACCACCCAAACTAACTTACCAATATGACACTACTGTGTAGGATGGAGAGGAAACTGAAAGGGTGGTGCTGCAGTCTTGTGATCTTCCTTGCAGACCAGTTTGGTGGTTCACAAGTGCATCCCAGTGCCCTGAGGCCAGGAAACCAGTAGGACAACTCTGCTTGGGAACCAAGAGTGCACCTTTGTGTCTGTAACACCATCTATGCCACAGGAATTTTGGAAGTGACAGCTATAGGGGGGGAATGTGTTCTTTTTGATGCATTGAGTAAAATACTTAAGGGGGCAATGGAACATTCAAAGAAAACTTAGTGCTTTAATGGGAAAAGTGACATGCTGGGGATATAATTCTGTGAAAGGCTGTACTGCAATCTTCAAACAGCAACAATTACAGAGAAATTTATTTCACTAAACAAAGCCACACCCAAGAGGAGGCATTTTGATATCTCAGGCACAACTCCAAGCAATTAAGCTCATTTAAAGTGCAAATCTGATATTTTCTTTCATATTCAGATTTTTACTTGTTAAAATACTTAGTAAGTTCCCTAATATCTATATAAATACAATGAACAGTAGTCTATAAGCCTGGAAATATTGCACAAGTGAAAATGAGACTCCAAAAGAAAAAAGCTAGGTGGTCTTTGTTATTAAGAAACAATCTAAATGACATAACTCTGTAGTCTTTATTTAATGCCTTAAAATCATCTGTACCAATACCAACAAACTCCTTAGGTCAAGCTTTCTTTTAAAAAATCGATATGCATCCCATTAACAGGCAAATATATAATTTGCATACTCTTTTCTCTTTCACAAATGTGAAACTTAACCATAAAACTTCTTCCTTAGTACTCAGAATTCATACTTCAACTACCTTCACCAATACCACAAGAACTAAGAGAACATCTGATCTGAGTTCCTGTGGAGGGCTTGGCACTGAGCTGGTTTACAGAAGACAAGTCTGAGAAGGCCATCTGGGACTACTCAATGGAGCTGCATCCTCACTTCCATTTCTGACTTAACATCTACTAAGGAGCATTCAAGCATGATAGTCTTGCAGCTTTTAAAGAAAACTGCAGGCAAATACTTAATGTTGCTTGTGCAAGCATCCTAGATATTTTTCTCTAAAATGTATTATGCTTCATAATTATAGTGATGAGCCTATCTTCTGCCAAGATTAAGGCTCAACAAAGGTACAGAGAAGCTGAATTGATGGGTTAACATTTCTGCAATTCATCAGGGAGAAAGAAATAGAGGGGAAAGAGATTAGAATAAGAAAATTACTGGAGTCAACATTTTTACATAATAAAGACATTGCCCTTCGACTAGGGGGCTAAAAATAAGTTAAAAGTTAAAAACTTTTCCCTTAAGGATAAGGACAAATTATAAATAATATTTCATAAGAGTCTATACTAATTTCTAAAATAAAACAAAACCTAATCCAGTAGCAGGTTTTACTTATTTGCAATGCATGAAATCGTCTTTCTTTCTCCTTCAAAATGAAAAACCATGTATGCCCACCTATCGCAGCAGTAATCATGGCTCACCTCCAGGAACAAAGAAGTGCTTTGCTGATACATGTGAAGGCTCTGTAGGAACAATATCTGGACCATGTGAAGGAACGACTGCACTTCAGCACTTCTCTGGCCAAAGTGCTATAGTATGAGAGTATGATACTAGATTTGTGCTGCTCACTTGCTACCAAATACAAGAAATGTTTGTATCTTGAAAGGCAAATTCACTTGAACAGTTCTAATAGGAAAAGGAAGACTGCATCAAAATGGTAGCAACGTCTCTTTGAAAACTTCCAATAAAGCACTGGCTTTTGTTTTTCTTATAAAGAGTACACAATTTCACCACTGTACATTTTTAAAAGGAATCCCTAAAAATTTGAGTGGCTAACGTTTTGGCCATAATTCCTTTGGATAAAGTTTTGGTCGGCTGATCAAAACAAAAACTGACCTTGTAAAGTTATCTGTCTCAAAAATACTAACTCCAATTTAAGTACCTACAGATGACCAGTCTAAAGGTGACATGATTTGGGAAAACAGAAGGCAAATTAACCATCTGAAAACTGGACCACAATTGAGCTCATGCACATGGTTGCTTGGAGGTTCCACAGCTACCCTCTGTAGTACATTTAAATAAGTAAGAATACTGCCCTTGAAATATCTTTTAATGAAACACAATTTCTTATCTACAGTTCTATTTTTCCTTTCAAATCTACTTTTCAAGAAATCTTTCATTCACTGGGGATGGTGGCATATGCCTGTAATCCCAGTACTTGGGAGGCTGAGACAGAAGGATAGCAGGTTCAAGTCCAGCCTCAGCAACTTTGTGAGACCCCGTTTCAAAATAAAAAAAATTAAAAAATAGGTCTGGGGGTGTAGTTCAAAGGTAAAATGCCCCTGGGTTCAATCACAGTAACACACACACACACACACACACACACACACGGGGGGGTGGGGGGGTGGAGAAACTGTCATTCAAAAATATACCAACAGAAAAGGGAAACCTAGAAAACTCAGAAAAGCAAAACTATTATGAATGCCAACTTTCTCAAGATAGTCTTACTTCAATTTATAACTTTTCTCAAAATATTTTGACTTGTTTTGGTATAGAAAATAAGCTTTAAATCCCTATGTGTGGGACCTTTATATCCCATCAAAGTTTTGTGCAAATATTTCAAGTCCATTATTCCAAGTCTTTGAATATTACAGAAAGTCAATAAATATAAATATTACAAGAGAAACTTAATTTTAAAACAGATAGGATGGAACTATAAGCCTAAAGGCTTCAAAATTAAATTGCCAGCAAAACTCCAGCACCAACATATGTTACAAACGGATACACTTCTCTGTATAGGTTTCAAGCTCTCCAGATTTACCCAGTACCACAAAAAGCACACAATATAGGTGTGTATGAGAAACAAGATGTTAAAGCAACATATAATTGGTTTATATATCATGTTAAACACTTTTACCCTAGGGAATTTGACTGGTAATGAGTAAACAGTAAGACTAGCTTACTGTCCCTAAGAAAGAAAAATAATACTTAAGACTTCCCATTAAGCGCCTGATCTCCTTTATTCATGACAAAGCTTTGCATAGACCTTTTAAATATATAAACCACTAGCCAGAACTCAGCTTACAGACTGTCAACTTCCATTATCACCAGATCTTTAGTTAAAATAGTGGCCATATTCACAAGAGGAACAAATGAGAAGGGGTGGGACTCAGACAACCACAAAACAGACTACCACAATAGGACTAAGTCAGCAAAGCCCACTTCTTGCCTACTAAGTGGAATATTATGACTTTTCTGATGCACAGAGGGATGGATAGCATGATTAGACACTTTTGTTGGCCTCTGAGATGAATAAGCAAACTTTCGTGTTTACCTGAGACAAGTATGTTCAAATGGTACACTTTAATCTGGATAGAAAATGGAAAAGCCAAACTAGTAGAAGCTTCCATATTTTAATTTTGAGATTCGCAGGCTTTCAATGGAACCTCCAACATGGTAGCAAATTGCACATAAAGCTATCACAGAACAGATTGTTTTAAAAAATGACAGGTGATGGCTATGTACTTAATGTATCTTTGGTTTAGGAAGACGAGAATATCGATTAGAGGCCAAATAATCCCCAGAATGCAAATTGCCATTCGGATTCTGCATGATTCCTTTTTGTCGGGCTGGTGGCCTTGGGATGCTTGTCTTGGCCTGGAAGTTTTGAAGTTCTAGTTGGGAGTTGCTTATTTGTTTTTGTTTGAAAGAGCTGGATGGGGGACGGAGCTTAGACAATTTCAGATTTTGATTATTTGCAAGATTTGTTTGACTAGATGTTGGCTTAAGCTTTGCTGAATTACATGGTGTGATTATCGATGACTTCTTACAAGTGGGAGTCCTACTTGAAGATGATTCAGAATCTGGAGGAGGTGCTGAAGAACATAAAAGGGATGGCTTTAAAAATTGCAAGGACTTGGGCTGAGATGAGTAGCCCACTGGTGGAGACTGATCTCTTCCAACTCTCTTAACCTGGTTTACTATACTTGACTGGGGAGTGGTCTGTAGAGAAGTAGGTACAAATTGCAGGTCACTAATTTGATTCTTTGCCAAATGATAAGGCTCTTGAGCATTCACAGTCACATTCAAGTTCGCTTTAGAGGATGTACTCTTAGTGACATCCATTGTGAACTGTGGGCTTGACGAAAAAGGCCGGTCTTCCAAACCACAGTTGTTTTCTTGTTGCAAGTCGGTTGTAAAGCTTCTACCTGGATGTGCACTGCTCTGATGCGTGCCCTGGACTGCACATTTACTGTGGGCCTCCATAAGTTGTGGTTTTACTAGTTTTCCCTGGGCGTGGTCTGTGGGTCTGGGAAGGCTGCTGAAAGGCTGTAGTACTTGAGGCTGTTAAAATTAAAAACAACATTAACAACAATTTATCTCAGAAATGCCACCCAAAATTAATGTAAGTTAAGTTCCGATTAGGGTTGGTACTTATGCTTTAATATGGAAAGTATGCAGTTTTTTTTTAAGTGAAAAATGAATTGCAATATTCAAACAAATTCATGAGACATGGATGATAATGCAAACAAAAAAAATGATACAAGCAGTAAACACTAAACAAAATCCAAAATTAAATAGGGAAAAACCTGAAAGTACTGATTTAAAACTATTGTCTTACTATATTCATTAAGTATTTACAACCTTATCTACAAGAGAGGCTGCGAGAATGACTTCTATAGCACTTTAACTTCCACAAAGCACTCAGATTTAACTGTGACCTTCAGAATATTACCCATTTTAAGGTTGTTGTCTTTTTAAGTAAAGTTACGTATCAAGTTACCAAGTTACCTCTGTTAAGAATAAAAATTACCAGCAGATAAACAATGTTTAATATAGAGCATATTGTCAGTTTATGTGAAATTCTAATTATTTAAACAAAATAGGCCAGTACATTTAGCTAATGCTAGCCTACCTTTAATATTCTTACTGAAAATTTTTAGAAAAAAATGGTTTCAAAGCTTGTTTGTTCTGTCTTATTGTAGTTATGGCTGACACATGGAAAACATATCTATCATAACCAAGAGTGAACATTCACCTAGTAAAATTAAAAAATGATCACCCTTAGGTGTGTAGTTCAGGGGTAGAGTACTTTGCCTAGCATGTCCAAGGTTCTGCGTTCAATCCCCAGAACCACAAAAAGAAAACATCAACAACAAAAACGTCTGAATGATGGCTGAGTGTAAAAAAAAAAAAAAAATTGCAAGTTACCTATTACTGGAACTAAAACATAGAGGCCCTCAACAGCAAAGTTCTTAAGTCAATGTGCCTAACATGTACTTTTTTGCAGCTGTGTGGTTAGATTTTACAAAAAAAATCTGAAGAAACACACAATTTCCACTGCTTTTGAGCATCTAGTAAAAATACAGATTCTTAAAGTTATTTTTCAATGGTTCAAATGGTTAAAATATATGGGGCAGGGCCTGCTGGGCCTGTCCTAATATAGGTGTGGCTTGCTACAAATGTGTGATTGTTCTGTTTCACACACATACTTCCTATTAAATAAATGTGGGCTAAACTCTCAGAGTTTGGAAAGGGGCTTTGAAAAGTGAACTTTAAAGAACTATTTTTTAATGATAAAATAACTTTTTTTTTTTACTCTGCTAATCCAAAAATAAATCTATACAGTCTGTCTCATTTCTCTAGTATAAGAATTATTTTACTGTGTCATTTGTCTTTTTTCACCTCCTAGAGTAGTATTAGACAACAGATGCCCTGGGTCAGTGTACAGGAATTGGACTGAGGACAGATTCATGACTCAGGAAGGGATGGTTGGCCATGATGGCACAGAGCTGACTTGATACTTGAGGGGGGGGGGGCGATATTAGATAACGACTACTGAAAATTAATGCATACTGATATGTTACCTTAAATCTTATCACAGAATGTTTAAAAACCAACAAGTCAAACTCAGTTGCTGCTTAAAGCTAATTGTCCCAGACTTTAAAAGACACTAGGCATTTTCACAATTACCATGGAGATGAATAAACTGTTCTTCAATATAATACTAAAGTCACTACATAATTAATTCAACAGATTCTTCTATGGGGGGAAAATGACAATTTTAAAATGACCACTAACTTCAGAAAAATTAGTGGAAAAACAGAGGACTATATTAAGAACACCGAAAATCTACTAGGGGGGGTGCAGGGAGGCAGGGAGGAGAAAAGGGCATCACTGGATGGTTGTTGCACAGGAATTTTTCTCTTTTCACTTCAAAAGATAAAGTATTCTTGTCTCAAGTCAGAAATCTTAAAGCAATTTAAGGCTTTTGAAAATACCAGTGACAATTTTAAAATGACTATTATGTCTATCTCCAGCATGAACATAAAAGTATGAACGTATGTATCAGCTCAAAGCAGCAGATAAAATTCTCTGTGACCTGTAGATAAACTATCCATTTGCACTGTTCTGATTACTCACATTACCCAACTGACCACTCCTTCTCAGAGGAATAAATGGAAACACAGCAGAGTCAGAAAGATGCACTCCTTGTATTAAGTGTAATTAAGTTCCATTTCAAATATTAAGGAATTGGAAAATGAGCAAGTTTTTAAGAATAAAACATTAAGTCTTTTACCTGAGAGAAGTTAGACTGAAGTTATACAAATACAAAATCCTCAGTTATCATTAAATTACATTACATAAATGGTGTCTGTAAGCTAAAAGTAATGGAGCTTTTAAGTTCTTATTAAAATTAGTTTTAGCCATGATATAATTTCCCTATGTACAAATAAATGTCATGTTTTATTATTTACTTGAAAACCATGGTTTGGGATATCATATCCACTACTGTGAAGCAAATAAGAAATGCCTTTCAATAAGAAATGCCTACACCATGAGGATCATGGAGAAGATTTGCTCCTGATAAGAGGAAGACTACATGGAAATGGTTACCCAAATAAAACTGGACTGTCATTCATTACCTGATGGTAAAGTGAGCAACAAGCTACCCCTAATCTGTAGCAATCAACAGAGAAATGTGTTTTGATGGCCTGTTGCTTATACTAGAATTTCCTAAACTGTATAAGGGCAAAACATTACCAATTCATTTTGCTCACATCCACTACTGCTTCTATGGCCATCAAAGATCCCCTTACACATCTTTAAAATGAATACAAAGGTAAAGATCCCATATCCTCATGGATATTAAGACAAATAGGAAGGGATATCAAAGACTATTCCATTTTTAAATGTCTATTGTGTATCATGTACTACTATACTAGATGTAGGGAAATCTGGGACTGAACATGACATTATTCCTGTGTTTGATGGTCTATGCAGGTGAACAAATGATGAGACCTTGTCTCAAGCATAACATATGGGAACAAAAATAAAACACACGCCTGAACAGAGAAGTCACAAAAGGTATCCAAAATTTGCAAACATCTTCACTAATTTTTCAAAGGGTGAGTAGGAGTTTACAAGTAGACAAGAAGGAAAGAACAGTCTGGGTAGCAGGCCAATACATGTCAGGCAGAGGAAAAAAACAAGGCACGTTCTAGTCATTTCAAGCTGTCAGACTGAGTGTGGTGAGAACAGTGGTGGGAAAGCACAAGCAAGGACAGCTCCTAAAGGCAACTCGGGTCAGGCTAGGCAGTTCTGATTTTGTGCTGCGTGCATATGATGAGATATCAGTGAATGTTAAGTAGAAAGCCTAAGATTCAATGTGTGCTTTGGAATGATCACTCTACTGGAATAAGTACTGAGAAATGTACCTGGAGAAGAGGAGACTGTAAGCAGGACAGCAGGAAGTAAGTTATTGCCAGCAGCCCAAGTGATACATTTCAAGGGTCTAAAATCAGGAAACTGGCAGAAAAACTGGAGAGACTGAAAGAGTCTGAGGAAGGTCTTCTGGTAACTTGCCCACCAGCCTGTTTATTTCAGGGCCTCAGTAGCCCACCCAAAGGGAAAAAGGCACCCCCATAGCCCACCCAAAGGGAAAAAGGCACCCCCACCCCCACCACCACTGGGGTGACTTTGGGAAACTCCCTGTAGTAACAAATGAGTAGAACTTTAAGTACTCCATTCTTGCAACTTGTAGAAGGGTTGATTACTGGCTTTGACATGCAGACCATGCCTAGAATTAAAGGGAGAAGTTCCTCTAAAAGATTCAGCAACTTCAATTCTTACTTCAGTTAGATATATAAACTTCAATTCTGAGAATCCTCAGATTAAATGGTTACATGAGTAAAGGTCAGGAGTGTTAGCAGTAGGCTGACACTGGGTTATTGTACAAAGGCTTAGAAGGTATCATTAATGATCTTAAATGCCTGTTTGGGACTATTACAAAGATAACCAGAGACCATGAGCCCTTTATATACTTTAGTTATTTAGTTATTTTTTGTTATAATTACTATTTTTAGTATTTGGCACATAGTGAACATTTTTTTTTGGTGTGTGTTACTGGGGATTGAACCCAGGGGCATTCTACCTCCGAGCTACATCCCCAGTCCTATTTTTTTATTCTTTATTTTGAAACAGAGTCTCACTAAGTTGTGGAGTGCCTCACTAGGTAGCTGAGGCTGGCTGTGAACCTGGATCCTCCTGGATCCTGAATGCTGGGATTACAAGCATGCACCACCACACCTGGCTCATAGTGAGTATTAAATATATACTTACTAGAAAAATAAGTAAATAAATAAATGAATATTAGTCATATATTCAATAACTGCTTCTTTTGGTCATAAATTATCAAAATGATACTACCCTATTAGTTCAATTATATAAGAATTGAATTCAAGCTATGGCTCTTAATGAACTGAGTCTTGGGAGAAAAACAAGTTCTTTAAGCAGCATAATTATAAACTAGTTGATAAACTAGTTTATAAAATATGAGGTTTCTAAAATTCACACATGCCGGGCGTGGTGGCGCACACTTGTAATCCCAGCATTCGGGAGGCTGAGACCAAAGGATCTGGGTTCGCGACCAGCCTCAGCTACCTAGTGAGGCACTCCGCAACTTAGTGAGACTCGGTTTCAAAATAAAGAATAAAAAATAGGACTGGGGGTATAGCTCGGAGGTAGAATGCCCCTGGGTTCAATCCCCAGTACAAAAAAAAAAAAAAAAATCACACATAATTCAATAATGTCCATAGATGTATTAACAACAGCAGCAGCTGATATGACACAAAGGACAAGATTCCTTTCTTGCCTTCCTAGAGATAAAGACTGGTGCTAGAACATGCAAGACACTTGAGAGTTTGGAGAGAACTGTCATATGGTCCTATGGAGGAGCCAGTCCAACACTATACTCTATCACTTAGCCTTGAAATCAGACTGATCTGAGTTTGATTCCTAAATCTGCCTCTTACTATTGGTGAGATGTTGAGCAAATTATCTCACTTCATAATTTATAAAATGAGGATAATGACAGTATCTATACCTCACAAAATTGCTGTAAACAACAACAACATCCAAAGAAAGTGCTTAACAGAATGCTGGTGTATTGCAAATGCTTGAGAAATGTTACACTTTGGACTCAGCAGGGTTCCCTTCTTCCCAAGGGTAGAATTCCAAACTCAAGCCTGCATGCATGGTCTCTAATTCTTATGAGACTCTAGGTGGAAGGTATTCATTTCTTTTTGAAATGAATAAAGGGAAGTTTAAGAAATAATGTCCAAATTTCACATACTTTAGTAAATGGCAAAGCCAGATTTTGAGTCATCACAGTATTTTAACTGTACCATTAAAGTTTTATTAGTTATTACTTCTCATGAGTTCATGGGCTTTCAGAATATGCAATGTAGTCAGATACTATTTTAAGTTTTAGTATATTTAAAAACTATAAAGACAGATTCACTTCCACCATTTAGTTACTAGCTTTCCTGGACAATGCCCTATTTCCTTCTTAGCTGATCTCGCCTTTATAGGATAAGTTCTGATCCAAGTTCAAGCCACACTGGGGAGCAAAATTTCTGGAAAGGGGTGATTCCACATTGGCTCACTGGAAAACACTGAAAAAAGGAAAATTAACATTCTCCCTAAGAAAACCTCTTGACCTTTACTACTTCTTATCACCTCAAAGACCTCTAGCATTAGCTTAAGGAAAAGAACTCATGTCAGGTTTTATAAGCATTCTTGTTCTAGGATCACTAGTAAAAAATGGCAGTCAAATGTATTAAATCCTAGTTGAGTAAAAATATGCCACAGTATGCAAAATAGAAAGCAAGAGATGTTCTAAAGCATAAAAATGCTACTGCATAACACATAGAAATTGCTCAAAACCATTTTCTGCATACATTTCAGTTTATTGTTATCATTAAATATACTTTAAAGGTTGAAAGGAAGAAGGGAATGGAGCCATCTGTAACATGCCTGTAATCTCATGCAGGCTCTGACATGCATCATGCAAACTGGAAAAAAGAGACAAAAACAAAAAGTGATTATGAGGAAGGTGGTAGGAAAAATCTGAAATTGTACTGTACCACGCTTTGTCAGAGAAGTAATGGACTAACTTCTCAACTCCTTGCCAATGGCACAATGGGAGAGCAGAGACAAGAAAAAGACAGGACAACGGCATCAGAGACCACACGCAACACTAAGGATTGCCACAACCGGGTAGCAGCCACATTGCTTTTGTTTTGTTTTTCTAGGTACTGTGAATTATTTTACTTAATATATTTATATATGATGAAAATGATTTTTAATAGGTTTATACTTTCTTGCTAAAGTAATTTGCAAGTTAGTACAAATATTTATGCACATAGAAAAGTACATGTACAACTTCTCACACTAAAAGGAATTTCTTGAATTTTACCAAACAAAATATTTAATATAATTTTAACATATTCCAAAAATCTAAAAAGGTTTGGCCTCATGTAAATCCTTATGAATAAAGAAGAAATTATTATAAAATAACTTTGAAACTTCTTGTATATTATAGAACTAAATAAAGTTGAGTATTTCATAGTTTACTTTTATTATTGCTACTGCACTCAAGACCACTAAAGGTATAATCTGACCCTAAGCTATATATGAAGCTGTAAACTGTATGTGAGACTCCACACATCACTACAGAGAGAGAAGATTTAATCAGGTCCCAGTATAACTAGATCCAAAGACTTTTGCTCTGGAGTTCACCTGAAGCCAGTCACAGCTTCCAAAGTTTTAGGGGGAAAAGACACACTTTTATTCCTCTAGATCTCAGAATGGTGCCTCTAGAGTCTCAGAAAACATATAGGGAATACATGGCTGTTAAACATCAAGTATTTATAAACAAATTCAGAAATAAGGAGTTCAATGGCTTTTCTAGAAGTTAATGACTGGTTAATTGCTTTTAAAAATTATTACAGTGATGAAGAGTGACATAAGTATTTACAACAAAGGCACAATCAGTATGACACAATTAATTTCATGGGTCTGTATCTTAAAGATACAAAACCCATCAACATCTGTCAGTGCAGAGCAGTTCTGGAAGAAAAAAACCCTAAATATCATAATAGTACAATTTTATAGGTGTAACCAATATGCATAGTATATTTAGCCTGAGTAGGATTCTGCAAGCACTATGGCACAGCAACAAATATAGTAGATTGTTATAAAAAGCTTTATATACACAGTATGTGTGTATGTATGTCTTTATAACTCTGAACTTCACTATGATGTGTGATTACAATGCGACAATAAAAGTATTTTTAAAAGCTTTATACAGAAAACACTAATTGTTGTTTCTCTCATAATTGCAAGTATTGAGAGAAACTAATCCATGCCTAGGTTTATGGAAAGGCCTACTAGACCATGAGTGAGGTATATTTCTAGTCAATTAATCAATGGCTATACTAGATAGCATTTGAAATTATCTGCAAAAGTGCATGCAGTATCTGATCATATATTAATTTAACCATGCTTTAAAAAAACAGCTTACTGTAAAACTGAATTAGTTCAGTTTCTACCAAGTTATCTTCATTCCCACTTCATTAAAAAATATTTTATTTTTATGAAAAGTCACTCTCGGGGCTAATTTCTCATTAAAGCACTATAGTTGAAGCTATCCTTACATATATAATTGCTTATAGTCACAGTGGAGTCAATCAGATTGAGCCATGTAAATTTATACCTTATGAGCATGCTTGACAATTAAATAGTAGATACCCAGTGCCCCTAGAAACTGCACACCCTTTGATCAAGGAATCTACCTAAGGAAAGATTTGACACTGATTTATATCAAGGATAAACTGCATTGCAATAGTATCTCTACAATTAGAAACATCAATGTTGAGTAACAGGAAAAGATTAAGTTAAAATTTACCCACATGACAATGTGTTATCATCCATCCAGCCATGAAATGGGATTTCAAGAAATACTTACTGTGTGAAAAAGGTTTAGATAATGATAGTATGTGAAAAAGCAAGGCAAAAAACTGAAAATACATAAGATTCAAACTGCATAAAACAAAAAAGACTAGAATGAAATAAACATGTGTCTGTTCTCTTAATTACTCCATAATAAGCCACTATATCATATTCTAAGCAGGGAAAATATAAAATCTAAAGGAAGGGTCACAATACCTATAATAAATATACAAAGTTCAAGCTCTGGACTTAGAATGAAATTTAATTCACTTACCCTAAACAAACTACTACATTATTCTCATTTATTTACATTTTTCTTATCATAAAATTGGTAAATAAACAGCTTTGACTCTGAGGCTCAAGTAATAATTTAAATAAAATGCCTCGAAAAATACTTACGACATTAAAGTCATTATAATTATCCAACTAATATCTGCCTTTCCACTTAATATGTGACTGAATTTTTTAAGATACATGAAAGTTTTTTGCATAAATAATTTATGAAAATGCAATTTTTAAGTAGTTCTTAGAAATATTAACCAGAGGGTATGAATTCTGAGAGAACAATTCTCCGGCCAAAAGGACTGAAAGAACAAACACAAAGCTAGGGAACTGCTAAAGTTGAACCAAGGAATAATTGGTTGTTACACAGGCATCACTGGTCATTTGAGATACTCTACTCTATTTCCCAAAAACAAAAATTGTTTGCTGGCATAGGTCTAATTCTTAAGAGTAACCACTTAAAAATAAGGATATTTCAGGGAAGAAAATGTTTTACTATAATCACATATATCAAATCTACATATTAAGTTATCTAAGTTTCTTTGTTCCTATATTTAAAATTGGTGGATTAAAACCTAAATACACAGACTTAGATGGGCAAAAATAGACCAGTGGTTTTCTTTTTGCAAGTTGTTAGCAACATTTTTAAAAGATTAAATAGAAAAAAGAAAGAAATATGAGAATATCATAAGCCCTAAGAGAAAATACTGTTTCATGGATCGTTTATCTGAATTTAACATACATATGTGCATTTGGGTTATAAATACATACTTTCATTCAATAAACACATACTGGGTTGTGATTAAAAAATGAACTTATAATCACTTGTCAAAATGGTTTGTGAAATATCCCCTGGAAGTTATAAAAGGAGGATATAAGTCAATATAAATCTGATTCTTAATGTAATTATGATAAATATAATTATTAGTATAATATAAATTTAAAAACCAGACAACATCAAGAAACTGCCAGGCTGTTAAGACATATGTAGATGTTATTTGTGTGTGTGTGGGGAGGCTAAAACCATTTTTACCCCTTCCCATCTAAGCCTCATCAGGCATAGTAATAAATAGGCATTATTAAAATATGATTTCTGAAATAGCGAATATTCCAGTATTCCTGTAAGTATATGCTTTGGCAAGAAATTCTATTTAGGATTACCATTAAGTTCTTCCATTTGCCAAAAGCAATTATTTTTCTTAAATTTCCCTAAGAAGTTGGTTATTTATCATTCTCAACTTTATACAATTGGAAATTAAAATAGAAAACCTAAACCAATGCCAGCTAAAGAAATTTAGACAAAAGCTAAAGTCCCTACTGACATCAGGAATGATATCTTTATGTCAAATGTAGATTATATTCTGCTAACCTGGAAAAAAATTTAATTTGAAATCAGAAGATAAATATCATGAAAAAGATAATAGAAACTCAGGAAAAGAAATATATGTCAAATTTTCAAGGAAAAGGAAAACAAAGTTCTTAAAACTAGGAACTTGCCTTTATCTCGTTTCCTACTTATTCTTAAATTGAGCAAGAACATTTCTGGCCAGTGTAGTGTTCTGAAGTGACCAGCACTAAATACTCCTGATAAATATTATTTTATTCTCTGCATATTCAGAAAGGCTGTCTTTTCATACTAGAAGGTCTTATAATTTAAAAATCAAAACAGATTACCTTTAGTGAAGACTGACAGTTGAGCTCACCTGGCCTCTGCACTGGAAAGATCAACACAGTGCACTCAAGCCAGTGTTCAAGAGGACATCAGAAAGCACTTTCTAATCAAAAAGATTATAGGAAGAAGCCTTCCACTATCTTCCATTACATACACAATTTACTTCTCCAAACGAACACTGGGAACTATACACTGAATACATGTGAACACAAATATCATCTCATTGAATATAAGTTTTGCATAGGAAAAGATGAGAACTATTCCAAAACCCTCTGCAAGATGACTGGATTTACTCCTATAATTCCATACCCCTCTTCTTCTCTATATTTTATCATTAAACAACAACAACAACTTTGTCAGTAAACTGCTTCAGCTGTTTTCGGGGTGAATCCCAGATAGTGCAGTAGTGTTTGAAAGGAATCTCTCAAGCTCAGGAAGTGCCATTAAAATTGTGTAAAAACAAGTTCACTGGTTACTACTTTCAACAAACAGGGTCTTACAAATATCAACAATCACATCCCAGAGCCAATTTTCTTAGCTCTGTAGGCCATGAGAACTTTCAAAATTTATTATTTATAAATAATATAAATCCCTAGGTGGCTAATATATCCATCCAAACTCTGTAGAACTAAAACTTTCTTTTTGCTAACCTGGAAATGCAGAGAAAGAGATTTGATCAAAAGACAGATCATACAGGTAGCATTATAGGAGTGCTGCTTGTAGTTGGAAATGAAAAAGCTCTGAACCCAAGAGAGAAAAAACAACAAGCACTTAAAAATGGAGGGCCAATGATTCATGGAAGGGACAAGAAAATTCTAAAGCTATATAAGTATGTCAAGAAACTAGTAAAATGTGTGTTTCTGAGAAACATGTTTTAAAAAGTAAATCTAGCAAGGTGTAGTGGCACATGCCACCTATACCCCCAGTACTTGGGAGGCTGAGATAGGCAGACCACAGGTTCACAGCTAGCCTCAGCAACTTATCAAGGCCCTCCACAACTTAGTGGGCCTACAGGAAAAGGAAGGGGGGGGGGCGGGAAAGTAACTCTAAAACTCTATGTATAATACAGAGCATTAAACCCTACACTTTAATTCCATATTCCACCTAGTTGAGGGGAAAGAGAAGGGAGAAAGGGGTCTAAGTGGGGGAAAAAAAGGTAGAGGCTAAAATGAGGCTTCAGTAAATACAAAAGTAGGTAGGTAATTCTGAGTTAAATCTGTCAAAGCATGCAGATTATTGGCTATAATCCTAAAAAATATATTATCATTTTCTATAACTGTCCTTTGAAATGTCAGATTAATTCACTAACAATTTACTAAGATTCCTTATATGCTAGGATTCTTTAAGTGGATAAGAAAAAGATGTAAGTTATTTGAAGACAGAGATAAAAAAGGAGAGTTTATAAAAGTAAGGAGAGATTATTTCTGTTCTCATTGCTTTCGCTAAATAAATGAATTTGCTATTAGGTAATTTGTTATAACTTTACTTTTCATTAAAACAAAAGTACAGAAGGGAATAAGCCAAAAAATAAACTTCCCATCTTGCTGGAATTCATGTTGATGCATAATAATATTGATTAATAAAATTTTGCTTTGATAAATCACAATCCTAATTGCTTAAATTTTCCCTTTTGGACCTTTGATACTTCAAGATAAAGCTAATTAATGAAAAGATTGACATGAATCATAAATCAGGGCAAATTCATGGAGAAGGCTTAAAAGTGACTCTGATTGACTATACTTACATATTTTTCATTAATATTAGCTTTTTGGGGATGACTTTTCAAAAAAGATAAAATATAACCAACTTACCAGGTATACTTAAGTATATAATACACAATAATAATAAACACTTTTCAAAAGTAGATTTGACAAAAATAAAAATTTTAAGGTCACACAATTACAAAATCATTAGAAATGTTAGTAAACACCATGCATATTCAAAAGCCATTTCTTCTGCTCTGTAAAGCAGCTGATAAATTACAAAGACATATTAGTTGTTTAAAAAAAAAACCTTGAAAAAACAATTGAAAAGCTCTTTTAGACGACAGTGAAACATAACCTTTGATTAGGAAACATTTGAAGAATGTGCAATGGTCTAGTAAGCCTGCTCCCTAAACATTATGCATCTGTCCATCAAAATCAGCATGGATAGTGTGTGTCATTTTTAAAATAACTAGATAAAAACCAATTTAATTTGCATATCTCAAGTGCTTGAAAAAAGAAAATGTATTTAAAGACAGATGCATGTGAGTAAGTCTAGGGTCACTGGCAACAGGTTTAAACAGCATTAGAATGAAATTAACCTCAGACAGCTTTCATAAGGCAGTAAGTAGAGGTCTGTTTACATGCAGTCAAAAGAACTGTTAAAGAGGAGACCACAGGGAATGCTGATTTAGCATATGCCTGCAGATCACTGGGATGGGAAAGGGAATACTGGGGAAGAACAGGTCATGCAGAAGGGAAATACCATGAAAGGGAAGCAAGAGCAGGATAGGAGTGAGAGACACAGACTCACTCTGTCTGCGGTGCGGTGGAACAGTCCGTGGGATCCCCTGGAAGGAGCCCTGCCAAGGAGAGAAGGAGGGAGAATACCCACCCTGTGCAGAAAGAGAGATGGGGTGGGAGGTATAATAAAAAAGGGAACCAAAAAATAGAGAAACCAAAGTCATACTTTTTGTTTTGTAAATAACACAAAACAACAGTGTTAATGAGAAGCCAGATTTTACTTCTTAAAATATAGGCAGCTCCAATTACTAAAAATACATCATAATCTAAACCTAATCATTTTTCAAATATTTTTAGGAAAAACGATTTTTCCTGTAATATCTATAGTTAACATACAAGAAACAATTGTCTCTTTGGTATATATTACATTCACATTACATTCATCATCATATATCTCTGATGTTGCAAATTTTAATCTTTTGTAGAAGGGAATGTAGACTTCAGGCATTAAACACACAAAAATGCATTAATTTATGGATCAGGCAATCAAAAGTTACCACATAAATTTTAAAAAGAAATTTTTAGGTCATAGGTTTTCAGAGGATTAGATGGTAACAGTGAGAACATTAGCTAAAGTTAGCAGAACCAACATAGCACTAAAAAGACTTAGGATGTTGTGATTCTAAGTCCTTTATAAAGAGCATGATACTCAGGCCAGAGGTTATGCATGTATGCTTTTTAATTTGTGTAATTTGTAGCTTTCTCAGCTTTAGCTATTTTAATCACTGATTATCAGAATTAGAATACATCTGAAGTGTCATTTACTTCAATTTCCTCACTTTCCAAACAAAAATAAGTCTTTAAGAAATAAAGGAACTATTAAATGTCACACAAATGGAACCAGCTTGGGTCTCTCATGTCTGTTATACCCAGTCTCCTCTTGATCAAAAGATGTCCACAAATAAAACTATACAAACACTCTGAAAGTATCATCAAGGAAAATAAGCATACAAATCATCATAATCACACCTAGTTAAATTTGCAAAAAAAAGAATGTATAATTTTTCAGACCAATTAATCTGACCAGAAATAATGCTGTATTAGAAAAATATTAATACAGATTACTGGTGTTTACAGATACCATGAACACTGAAGCAAATACAAATTTTTTCCTCTTCTTTATCAATATTCCTTGGCTCAGTGATATGAAGTCATATTTCTTAAACTAAGAAGTAAGCCTACACTGCTCAATATAAAAACCAGATGCTGATGAGATGAAAACAGAGCTACAAAAAGCAAAATAAAATTAATGATCTTTTGAATATTTTCGTAAGTACAGACCTGTTTCTTGAAATTTTTATATTTTCTTCACTAATTTACTCATGGAAATATGCAAAAACAGCATAGAAAATATTTAATAAGGGGATGACCCTTTGTCCTTTCCATAGATATTAGCTGCTACAATTCTATTTTGCTGTTCTGGAAGTTCTGCTTCAAAAATTTACAAGTCCCTGTGTGTTTTACCAGGACCCACTGCACTGGATAAGGAATCTTTCAGATGACAACTTCGAGATACGCTAAAAGAATGGTCATAGATTCCTCCATCAAAGAAGTTCCCTCTGAAGGTTTGTAGAAACAGCACCAATCTGGAGTCAGGGACCTGTTCTTCCTTGGATCTTTCACAAGCCCTATAACCTTGAAAAGTCACTAATCTCTAAGCCTCAGTTTCCATATTTGTCCTAAGTTCAGATCAGAGTGGTTCATCTCTAAGAACCCTCTCTCTTTTAGTTCTTATGATTCAGTTACTCATATATCTGTCCCTATCCCCACTCTAGAATCACTGCTGTCTTTAATTTTATAACTATGGATATGACATTTAAAACAACTAGCTTAATATTAATTTGCCTCACCTGCTAAATCATTAATTCATGAAATAACTTAAGTATTTGTCACAGTACCTACAAACTGGAAGGAGTATTAAAAGATATTAAGTGTCGAATCTTCTCTAGCCTAACCTTCCTCAGCACAGTGAACTCTAAACTATTGGTTTAAACTTACATTATCAAGTTTATCTAGAGAAAGAGCTACAGTATCTATCATAGCCATACATTACAATCACCTAAGAAATTAAAAAAAAATACCATGCTTATTTTCCTAAGACCAATAAATCATAGGCACTGGGATAGACCTGAGCATGAGAAGGAAGGAGAGACAACCTTGTGAAATAACTAATGTGAGCAGCTCTGCCCACCACTGCCAAGGGGCACCTTCTCTTAGCTAACCAGACAATTATTTGCCTCCTGCACTTATGCCTAGAAAGGCAAAGAAAGCTATTCATTTTATTTCTGCCCCTTAAAATGCCTCCCTCTACTTTCCTAGCCATCTGTCAATATCCTATCCAGTCTCGTTAGACCATTTCAAATGCAATCCCTAAAACCCTTTCCTGATCTTACATAAAATATGATTATTCTTATTTTATAAATATCCATAGCTCTTAGAATTCCTGTCTTAAGGATGTTTTCTTCCTTTTTTTGTTACACTGATTTGACTGCTTTTCTAAAATTCTACTAAATACCCTGAGAATAATAGTTTAACTTTTCTCAGTATCAACTGTGGCTTCTTGCCATGTGATTTTACATGGAATAGAAACAACATACCCTGACCAACACTTCATAGAAAAAGAAATTCCAGGTCCAGGACAAGATGGAATAGTCACACACCTCTTCCTTTTCCTGCTGCTAAGTACTTCTAAAAATCTTGGAGAGTATATATAAAACAAACACAAAATTCTGAAAAGTAGAAAGAAAAAGCCAGTCCAGGTAGGGACTTTGGGGCCTGAAGAAAACCATGGTAAAGAATTCCTGGGTTTTCTTTTTGTCTAATAAATGATGGAGGTGTCTAGGTGATGGAGAAACTAGCTCTCAGAAATGCCAATAAACACAAACAAAAGGCCTACCCTTTAGCCAAAGGACCCAGGAAAGGGATAGCCTAGCTATACAGAAAACTTGTACATAAAACCTCCTTAACACTGTAAGTGTGTTACCAACCCTTCTTTCTCTTAAAATATGCCAACTGGGTCTTCAGTCTTTGCTTGGCTGTATCAATGACTTATTTAGTCCTTAAAATATGAATAAGAATATTTAAGACATAAAAGGTGAAGGGGAAGGAACTTCAAAGTAAATAAGGTTTCCATATGTAATAGACTATACATCCATATCACCATATACACACTACATATATATGTGTACACGTATACACACACACACACA
>PVLC010007936.1:0-47436 GCA_004027655.1 Graphiurus murinus
AAAAAAAAAAAAAAAAAAAAAAAAGAAAATGGCAAAATACAAACAGAAATAATTAAAAGGGGGGGGGGGAGAGTATCTACAAAAGCACTTAAACTGGGCATGGTGGCGCATACTTGTAATCCCTGTACTTGGAAGATTGCAGGTTCATGGCCAGCCTAAGCAACCTAGCAAGGATCTATGCAATTTAATGAGACCCTGTTTCAAAATAAAAAATAACATAGGGCTAGGGGTGTAGCTCACAGGTAGAATACCCCTGGGTTTTCAACCACCAGTACCAAAAAACCCACAAAATCATACTTAATGATTCAAGAGAGTACTTTCAGCTGGATGTGGTGGCATACAGCTATAATCTCAGTACTGGGGAGGCTGATACAGGAGGATCGTAGGTTTGAGGCTAGCCTCAGCAACTTACTGAGCCCCTGTTTCAAAGTTAAAAAATAAAACTGGAGCTGGGCATGGTGGCGCATGCTTGTAATCCCAGCATTTGGGAGGCTGAGAATGGAGGATCCTGGTTCAAGGCAAGCCTCAGTTGCTTAGTGAAGCCCTCCACAACTTAGTGAGACCCTGTTTCCAAATAAAGAATAAAAAAATTAGGGCTGGGGCTGTAGCTCAGAGGTAGAATGCCCCCAGGTTCCATCCCCTGTACCGCAAAAAAAATAAATAAATAAAACTGGACTAGAGGTGTGACTCAGAGTAAAATGCCCCTGGATTCAATCCGCAGTAACACACACACACACACACACACGAGAGAGAGAGAGAGAGAGAGAGAGAGAGAGAGAGAGAGAGAGAGAGCGCGCGCACGTGTGTGCGTGAGAGCTTTCACCCAATTCCAGGAATAAGGCAAGTATGTGTGCTCCCCACTCCTACCCAACAACATCCTGAAGGTCTAGACAGTGCAACAAGAGAAAGAAGTCACCAGTATACAGATTAGAAAGGAAAAAACAAAACTGCCTCTACTCCCAGATACCATGACTGTTTACATAGAAAATCTCAAAAAATCTACAAAAAAAGTTCCTAAAATGAATATGTTTAGGAAGGTTACAAGATTGCTATTAAAAAGTCAATTGTATTTCTATATGCTAACAAAGAACCAAAAACTGAAGTAAAAAAGTCTACAGCAGAGCCAGGCGTGGTGGTGCATGCTTGCAATCCCAGTAGCTGGGAGGCTGACACAGGTGGATGGCAGGTTCAAGGCCAGCCTCAGCTACTTAATGAGGCCTTCTGCAACTTAGTGAGACCCTGTTTCAAAATAAAGAATAAAAATAGGGATGAGGAGGTAGAATGCCCCTGGGTTCAATCCCCAGTACCACAAAAAAACAAAACAAAAACAAAAATGTACAGCAGCACCAAGAAACCAAAGATGATGAGCTATTTAAACCTAACAAACGTGTGCAGGATCTGTATGCCAAAACCTGTATACAGTGATGAAAGACATCAGAGAACGTGGACATGCACGGTGCTTACAGTTCAGAAGACGCAGTGTTGCAATGATGTTAATTCTCCCTAACTGACCTACAAAGTCAATGCAATCCCAATGAAAAACCTTGGATTTTTTGGAGGAGAAACTGACAAGCTAGCAGAGGCTGAGACAGGAGGATCACAGGTTCAGAATCAGCTTGAGCAACTTAGTGAGGCCCTCTGTAACTTAGCGAGACCCTATTTCCAATTAAAAAATAAAATAGGGCTGGGGTGTAGCTCAGAGGTAGAATGCCCTTGGGTTCAATCCTCAGCACAACAAACAAACCTGACCAGTTTACTGGAACCTTTATAAGGAGGTTGGACATGGCAGTGCATACATGTAGTCCTAGCTACTCGGAAGACCTAGGATTGCCTGGGCAATACAAAAAAACCCATCTCAAAGTATGTAAATAAAAAGATGTTAAAAAAAAAAAAAGGCAAAGGAAGTATAACAGCCAAAATATTTTTTTTAAATAACGAATTTAGAGCCGGGCGTGGTGGCGCACGCTTGTAATCCCAGCATTCGGGAGGCTGAGACCAGAGGATCCGGGTTCGCGGCCAGCCTCAGCTACCTAGTGAGGTACTCCGGAACTTAGTGAGACTTGGTTTCAAAATAAAGAATAAAAAAAAAATAGGGCTGGGGGTGTAGCTCGGAGGTAGAATGCCCCTGAGTTCAATCCCCAGTACCGCAAAAAAAAAAAAAAAAAATAACGAATTTAGAATATTCACATACCTGGTTTTCACACTTAATATAAAGCTACAGTAATCAAGGCAGAAGTAACTGGTAAATGGGTGGGCACAGAGGTCAATAAAAAAGACGAGGGTCTGGAAACAGATGCACACATATATGGTCAACTGATTTTTGACAAAGGTAGAAAGGTGATTAAATGGAGAAAAATGCTCTTTTCAACAAAAGGGTTGCTCAAAATATTAACATGACCATGTGAAAAAAGTTTCCTGCCCACATTTCATACCACATACAAATTTTAACTCAAATGCAACGTCTAGAAGAAAATACAGGAAAACTTATTATGACCTTTTAAAGTTAAGCATGACTGATGGAAACAAAAATGAACCAAGTGGACTCTACCAAAATTTGAAACTTACACACTGCCAAAGGTTTTATTAAAAGAAGAAAAAAGGAAGCCACAAGCTGGCAACCACGGCTGCAGAACAAAGCTTGATCAGGACCTGGGGCCCAGACACGGAGCCTTCTCCACGCTCCAGCTCCTGGGCACCTTTCACAGGGCACACAGCCATCCTGGCTCAAACAGTGCTTGCAAAGTACACGTCTGATAAATACAGAAATCCCACAACTCAGCAACCAGAGAACAAGCAGCCTAGTCAAAGTGTGGACAAAGGACTTGACCAGATGGTAGATTCTAGTTCATTCTGGGCTTTTTTAGAGTTTTTTGTTTTTTTGTGGTACTGGGGATTGAACCCATGAACCCATGAACCCAAAGGCATTCTACCTCCGAGCTACATCCCCAGGCCTATTTTTTATTCTTTATTTTGAAACAGGGCCTCACTAAGTTGTGGAGGGCCTCACTAAGTAGCTGAGGCTTGCTGCCAATCTTCGATCCTCCTGTCTCAGCCTTCCTAGTACTTTACGGGGATGACAAGCGTGTGCTCAGATTTTAGTTTATGTATTTTATAATGTTATAAACCTTTAATAAACAATCTAATTAAAATGGGCCAAAGAAGGCACGCTGAAGACAAGCACATCAAACAGGTGCTCAGCCTCACTCGTCTTTAGAGAATGCAAACTCAAACTACAATGAGACATCACCAGATGCCTATTAGCATGGTTAAAATTACGGGAAAAAGACGGACCGTGTCAAGTTGTAAAGAGGACACTACTGGAGCCCTCATACACTGCTGGTGAATGTAAGGAGGTACAGAGTTGGGCAGTTCCTAAGTCTTTACCAAGAGATATGGAAAGCTATGCTCATATAAAAACTTGTATATGAAAGTAGATTTATTTATAATAAGCAAAAACTGTAAACAACTGAAATGGACCACACAGTTAGAGAATGAATTAATTACTATATGTTAATGGAATGGAATGCTACTTAACAATAAGTAAGAATGAATTTTTTTTTTCATTTGTAGTACTGGAGATTCAACCCAGGGGCATTTTACCTCCAAGCTATACCCCCAGCCCTATTTTTTTTTTTTTTTTGAAACAGGGTCTCCCTGGGTTGATGAGTCTCACTACTTGCTGAAGCTGTCTTCGAACCTATGATCCTCCTGTCTCAGCCTCCCAAGTACTAGAACTATACGCGTGCACCACCACACCTGGCAGGAATTAATATTAATACACACTAGATCATGGGAAAATCTCAAAAGCATTAGTTTAAACAAAAGAAGTCAATCTCAAAAGGATATGTATCATATGAATCCATTTATACTACACTCTAGAAAAGGCCAAAGTATAGGAACAGAAAACAGACTAGTGGTTGTTAGGGGTTGGGGGTGAGTGGAGAGTTGACCACAAATGGGTCCAAGGGAAATTCACGGTGACATCTTGTTCTATATTTTACCTGTGGTGTTGGTTAAATAGCTAAGAATTTGTCAAAACTCGGAAGTGTATACAAGATGAATTTCACTGTATAAATTATACCAACAAAAACAATAAAGGTATTAAGAAAAATTAATGTAATGTGATAGAAAGATACTAAATCATTACATCACAGCCAATTAAGCAATCATAAGGCCTGAAGTTGTTTTTCATGTTTAATCACGTATCTGATTTAAATGTGCCACCGCTCAGCACATTTCAAACCACAGGAGGCCACTATCTTAGCCTTACAAAAGCTAATGTTAGCATTTCCTCCACCATTCAGTGAAACACTCAAGTCAGGTATATCCTACCTGAAATCACTATTTTGAATATTTACTCATCATCTACAATGTACAGATTCTATCACGTGCAGGGGCCAGGAGCTTTCCTAATAATAGACACAGCTGGTAGAAATAAGCGCGAGGCCTATGGCTTATGTTT
Organism: Graphiurus murinus; assembly: GCA_004027655.1. NCBI lineage: Eukaryota > Metazoa > Chordata > Mammalia > Rodentia > Gliridae > Graphiurus > Graphiurus murinus. Next base: position 4,463 of record PVLC010007936.1, read on the forward strand.
GACATTCTCTAATCTCTTCCTACACATTCTCTAAGAGGGAGGGCAGTCAGTGGAGTCAGCACTCCTCAAAGGAGGAAAGGGGAGGCGCTTACAGTATGAACTGGTGAAATACACACTGGTACTGTTCGCCCTACTTCACATGTGGAAGCCCAGGCTTTACGGGGGAAGTTGAATTTGCCCAATTCTAAAGCAGAGAGAGGCAGAACTAGGATTCAATCCAGGGCAAGTTTCACTTCAAGGTTCTTACTCCTACCAAGCTTACTATTAATCTCCTTCCACATATCTGCAATTATTTAAACAAGAGCTTGGGTCTCCAAGTTTCAAATGAACAAGTATCTTTTAAGATTTTATTATATGCATGACCTAGTTTAATTTTAAACCTCAAGCCTACAAAACATGTATACATGCTCAGAAGGATTGAGGCAGTTTATAATATATAGTCTTTGATCATTCAAATTTTTAATAACTTCGCCCAGAAATAAAAACAGCAAATATACAAGTAACAACCAAAAGGATATATGAAAAAGCAGTCATGCTCACTTTTGACCTTAATAAAGAATTTACTGCACGTCTAACTTTAAACAAAAGAATATAGAAATTTTCCCCTTTCTTCTGGCTTCCTGACATCTGGCTTTCTTCTATTGTTCTCAAAAGCTGCCTGTATCCTGGGCCGCAGCACAGGTTATTTACTGCAACAGAAACTCACCCTGTGAAGCGTCACTGTATGTTGTTCCCATATGGCTGTTTCCTCCATTGCTGCACTCTGATAAAGGAAAGAAAAACAAAGTATTTACCTTTAAGAAAGTGTTCTTTAAAAAGTGAACAAGCACATCCAGCAAACAATTCAGCATCATGAAATACCAAGTTCGTATTACTGATATTAGAAGTAATCTGAAAGGAGCTTAATAATTATGGAAAGTTCTTTGTTTGCTTTTAAGAGACAGGAAACTACACACAGGAACTTCCTTTGTTTTCAACTTAATTTGGACAGATGCTGCTCTATATTCATTTCATGCCAGCTGAAATCCATGGTTGAGCTAATTTGGTTACTTTATACTTAAAGTAAGATAGAAAATAATAAAAATTGGAAATTTTATTTTTAAGTATCTTATAGTCCATACACATTTAAAAGCATTCCTTATATTGTGCAAAGGAAGGAAAAATTAAATACTCCTGAACTCAGCAATTTTATACACACACACACACACACACACACACACACACACACACACTACAGCAAAACAAGACCATCTGAGAGGTTTGGCCAATGGTTGCTTTATATCACAATTAAACACTACTGCTCCACATACTTACAATTTTACTACAGAATCACCTTCTCAAGCTTCATTTATACCCATAAGGGAAAAATGGTTTTTCTAGTATACATGCCATGCACATGTACAGAAACACAATTAAAAAAAAAAAGAAAAACAAGTGACCAACAATCCCCAATTCCCTTAAGAATCACCACAAAATAAAGACAATGTAAGCTCCAACAAAGATCCTACTCAATTCAGTGGAATTCAGTTTCATCTCCTGTCACAAAATTCTCACAGAGAAAATTATCTAAAGGATGAGCGCAAAAATTTCTTTTGAATGGGGTTAACTGCTCTTAAAGGTTTAAAACAATTCAGTCTCAATGTTAACATTTTATGGAACCAGGGCTTCTAAAATATATTTGTAAGTAAATTTAATTAAAAAAGCTACCTCAAAGTAGGGTGAAAGGGGAGAGTGCTGAGCATGACATTCTCAGAACATCCCTCATCACCGATTATTATAAACCCTTACTTCACAAGTGAGATCTGTTTTCTACTGTGCTGTTGTCATTACCCTAACGAGAATACGGCCATCAAGGTATCACGGGCCCTTCCCTCCTTTCCCACAGCAGTTTTAATTGAAGATTAATGCCACTTTGGAAAAATGAATCCTTATAAAGAAAGCCTGCTTCCCTAAATTCAAAGTAACTGGATTAACTTTCCTGCCAGTTGAATAAAAGGGGAGAGAGAAAGGCTCTCTCTGTTCACTCCCATAGATAAGAACTGCCAACCTCGGGAGTGTTTTTGTTTCAGTCTTCCAATCAAGTGCAGCAAAACCTCCCTTTAATGAGACCTCTGCAGGAAACAAAGTTGTTTTGTTTTGTTTTTTTAACAAAACATGACCAGAACTGAGTGCATTTAAAAACTCCCATCACCAGCATTTGGGAGGCTGAGTGCTTAGTGAGGCCCTTAGCAACTTACTGAGATGCTGTTTCAAAATAAAGAATAAAAAAATTAGGGCTGGGGCTGTAGCTTGGAGGTAGAATGCCCCCAGGTTCCATCCCCTGTACCGCAAAAAAACAAAAACAAGAACAAAAAAAACCTCCCATCAATGTGAAGCAATGATAATTTGGTTAAACTGATTAAACATCAACAGTTCCACCAAAATATACACGATAAAAAATATCTGCAATCTGTCCAATCTCAGCTGACATTAAGGAATAAGCTGGTCTCTTCTTGATCCACTTTGTTAAGCAGTAGCATTGCTTCCTGCCTTTTTGATCCCTCTCCTATGAGTCCAAGCTGTAAGTGATCTGATAAGGGCACTCACTTTCCTAGATAACATGCAGGCGCCTAAGGAATGGTTTATCATCCTCCACATGCTTTAAGTGACCACACTTAGTGGAAGGAAAGTAGGTTATGAAATAACTTGTATATTGTCATTTTAATTGTTTAAACATTGGGGAGGGAAAGGCTGAAAGGATACACACGATGTGAACAGTGATCATCTTCAAAGTGAAGGGACAGTAGGTGAGACTGCTGCATCAGGAGTTGTATCATTCTGCTTTCCTTTCTCAGTTCCAAATTAGAACAAACTGGCATAGCATTTCAAACTACATCCACCAAATCCCACTTCTACTTGGAGATTATGACTATTTACTTTTAACCTGGCTTTCAGGAAAATCAAAAATAGGATAATTTTTGTATCTTGTTACTTATAAAAAGTGCTTATTCTACTGTTAGTAAGGTATCTATACTAGGGATTTAATTCTAATATTGTGTGTGTGTGTGTGTGTGCACACGTGCACGCGAGTGTGTGCTACTGGGGATTTAAACCAGAAGCATTCCACCTTCAAGCTACACCCCCAGCCCAATTTTATTTATTTGGAAACAGGGTCTCAGTACGTAGATGAGAGTCTCACTACTTACTGAGGCTGTCCGAGAACCTGTGATCCTCCTATCTCAGCCTCCCAAATACTGGGATTACAATAAGCATGCGCCACTATGCCCAGCTTCTATTATTTTTTGTACAAGTTAGGGTAAACAAAAAAAAAATACCAAAACATTATCTGTTCTCTGTATTATACTAAAATTAATATGGTTTTCTTTGAAGGAATTTGAGAAGTATACATCCCAACCAACTCAGTCGCCTGCCCCCAACATCTCTCTGTTGAAAGCCAAATGGAGCTTTATTAGCTTGACTGATCTGAAAGGAGACCTATGCACAACAAGTAATAAAGAATGGAACTTCAAGTGAACTTGCTAGTTAGGCTCTTGACCAGCACACTAAATCAATTTAATCCATAATATAAACCATGCCCCATCTCTCCTTATCCCTACCCCTTTTTAAAATAGAGCAATGTATTCCTACCATGGACCATGTCATCTCTCTCCACTCTCTATCCTTTCATTTGCTTTAGTAGCAAAAGCAGCAACTTCTAGCCATAGCTGTTTGTATAACAAGGGGATCCTCATGAGCGGTACTGAGTGAACTGAGGGATGGGCTGATGGATAAACACACTGATATATAATGATACCAATATAGTAAAATGATGCTGGTAGACCCTCACTGGTCAGAATTCAGAAACCCGCTGTAAAACCTCTTCAACCTTGTTGTAGTTGAAAGTGATCAGAATAAAGTGCTGGGGCGGGAGGGTGAACAGTTGATTCTAGTGTATCACTCACCTTCTAGTAAATCACTCAGAAACTGAAGCCTAAACTAAAAACGTATTTAACAACTATAAATTTACTAAGAACTACTTTCATGAGTACTACATAAAGAAAAACTGATCATTAATAACTGAGAATTTTGATACTGTAGGAAAAGGGGGAAAAGGTTTCCTTTGGAAGAATCTTAAGAAACAAGAGCATCTGAAGTACAAAAACAGAAATGAGGGTGAGAAGTCTCACATTTTCACTGTGGGCCCTTCTGCACTATTTTAAAATGGTCATATATTATTCAACTAAATTACTTTCAAGACTTAACATTCTTGCAACAAGCTCATCGCTTATGTTATTAAAATACAGAATGAATAGTTACATAACTTACACAAGAATCGTCTATTAAATCACTAGTGTCATTTCCAAAACATTTAGGCTTGTAAAAGACCAAGGGAAATGTTTATTATTACACTGAAAATCATTCTAGTACTAGTATAATACAGTAACTATGAAACATACTGTTAAATAGAAAATGAACTAGCCCAGAAATAACAAGACCAGAGCCCAAATCTTTCATAAATTAGAAATGTGACTTCAGTTCCCCTCACCTACAAAAATTAAGAAATTGGATAAGATCGCCAAGCAAAAAGGTATTTATAGCTCCAAATTTCTATCAGACTATAATTGCAATGAACAGGCTACAAATTCAATAATTAGTGAAACACTACCGGTATCAAAAGTGATTACAATTCATGATTGCTCTGAGCACATTTCTAAGTCAGCATCAACTAATGAGAATCACAATTTCTGAAGAAGCAAAAAGCTACATTTCAGAATCTGCCAAGAGTTTGTTTGGTTTCTTTGTTCTAAGCTCCAGCTGGCAAAGACGCAGCTCAGATCACCAACTCTGAAGGGCTTCCCGCCAGAACTCCGGCTCCCCACTCTAGGCAGTTTCACCGCTCTCGGGGGCCAGTTACAAGTTGACGAGTCAACTGGGAAGAGACAGGAGGGCACAAGAAGTGGCATGGCAGCTTGCTTCAATGTGACCGCGCGGCACAATGTGTGCAATGGGGAGAGGGGAGAGAGCAGGTGCAAAGGCGCCACATCGCGACAGGCCTGGGGATGCAATGCCAAGGGACTTAAACTCGACGCAAAGACACTAGTAAATCTCCAAATCCACTCTCAAGACTACACTGTGGACGTGGATTGAGGCTGGAGCCAGGTGGGAGTCCGAGTGAAGATGGACTCGGCTTCTGAATGGGCGGCCGAGTGAAAAGGCGGGAGGGTCACAATGCAGTTCGGGACAGGCTTCATCCAGGCACCCGTGGGACCAGCAGAGCAGATACGGAAGGCAGGCAGTTTGGTCAGGAGGTTTGCAGATCCAGACTGAGATGCGGACAGACAAAGATCTAAAGGCAGTCAACAAGGTAGTAAGTAGCCTTGAAACCCAAAGAAAAGATCAAATTACTAAAGGACTAAGATGACCCTAGGCACTACAAATATTTTAGGGGAAAAACCAAGGAACTTGAGAAGGAGCCACCAGTGAGGGTGCATGAAAATCAACAAAGCTAAAACAAAATGTTGTTTATTGTCTAAAGAATACAACAAAACAAAACATAAAAACTGAATGGCTCTTATTTGAGATCAATATACCTTATTTACCTACCATCATAAAAGAACAAAATTTCCGTGAAGTTTACAAGTTGTCAGACCCTTAAACATTATTAAATATACCTAAAATAGATTATTCAGGAGCCGGGCGTGGTGGCGCACGCTTGTAATCCCAGCATTTGGGAGGCTGAGACCGGAGGATCCGGGTTCGCAGCCAGCCTCAGCTACCTAGTGAGGCACTCCGCAACTTAGTGAGACTTGGTTTCAAAATAAAGAATAGAAAATAGGGCTGGGGGTATAGCTCGGAGGTAGAACGCCCCTGCGTTCAATCCCCAGTACCGCAAAAAAAAAAAAAAAAAAAAAAAAAAAAAAGATTATTCAGTACTACCTCTTAGAGCACACAGTCCCCATTAGGAGAACCAAGTACAAAAGGAAAGAGGAACCCTTCAGTGCTCTCTCTAGGTCCCTTCTCTAAGTAGGACCTCTACACTGAACTGCTTCGGATTTCTTCTGGGCTCCAAAAATAGTTTGGGTTGGTTCTGTTGTTGTTGTTGGCATTTTTCCATCTAAAATAGAGAGCAGGAATTAAGATGAGATTGGGCAGGAATTTAAAGAGAAGTACAAAGATGGCCCCGACCCTCTATGAATTTTTACTTATGTTTTTATTGAAGGTTTTTTTGGGAGGGGGGGGTGCCAGAGATTAAACTCAAGGGCATTCTACCTCTGAGCTACACCCCCAGCCCTTCTTTATTTTTTATTTTGAAACAGGGCCTAAGTTGCTGCGGTTCTCTCTAAACTGATGAGCCTGGCCTCAAACCTGTGATCCTCCTGTCTTCAGCCTCCCAAGTACAGGGATTACAGGCATGTGCCACCACACCTGGCAGGCACATCATTTTCTAATGGCTGAAGACAGATGAAAGCCCTCTCAAATTTTCCGTAGAAAAGAGGAAGAGAGTGGTATAGCAAGAATGAAGAGAGAATGACATTTTTCTGAGCAATATCTTTTGTGTATCTCTGATTTTTAGAGATACATACCCTTCACATACCAAAAAACATTAAAACCAAGAAAGATGCTTGTAATCCCAGTACTTGGGAGGCTGAGACCAGAGGATCTGGGTTCGCAAGCCAGCCTCAGCTACTTAGAGGCCCTCCGCAACTTAGTGAGACACTGTTTCAAAATAAAGAATAAAAAATAGGATTGGGGGTGTAGCTCAGAGGTAGAATGCCCCTGGGTTCAATTCCCAGTACCGTAAAAAAAAAAAAAAAAAAAAAAAAAAAAACAACCAAGAAAGATACTGGGGGGGGGTGTCAAAAAGGAATAAAAAGATTGAGATGAACATAAGTGGCAGGGAAAATTAACTTTCCTGTAAATCTAAAATTTTATTTTTAAAATTTCATACTCTATTAGTGCATTATAATTGCACAACATACATGCACACAGCACTTGGTGTCATTCTGTTTACTTCCTTCTGCATCCACACTTGCTCCCCCTCCTCCATCCCGTGCCTGTTAGACTGGCGGTGATATCGTCATGTGTAAACACAGCAAGCACTACTTAAACGGTTCCCGTCCTCAGTCCTCCTTTGCCCCTTCCCCATCTCCCTCCCTCAGCCCACTTCCAAAATCCCACTGGTCTCTCTCCTCAGGTATCTTAAGTTCCTTTTGCTTCCTATTTTCTCGCTAGCTTCCACATAGGAGAGAAAACAAATGACCCTTCTGGGATTGAACTCAGGGCATTCTACCTCCAAGCTACACACCCCCAGCCGTATGTATGTATGTATGTATGTATTTTGAAACAGGATATTGCTAAGTTGCTGAGGATCTGGCCAAGTTGCTGATGCTGGCCTTAAACCTGTGATCCTCCTGTCTCAGTCTCCCCAAATACTGGGATTATAGGCATCTGACACCCAGTCTGGCTTAGTATTCTGACTAATTCTTTTGGAAAGATGCTGTGGGATGGAACAATTGGGTCATATGGTGATTCCCTCCCTAGTCTTCTGAGGAACCCACATACTGATCTCCATGGTGGTGTACTAATTTACAATCACACCAACAGTGTATAAGAGTTCCTATTTCCCCACATCCTCATCAGCATTTATTATTGTTAGTATTCTTGATGATTATCATTCTAACTGGGGTTAGATAAAATCTCAGTGTAGTTTTGATTTGCGTTTCCCCGATTACTAAAGATGGTGAATATTTTTCCATATATTTATTGGCCATTTATATTTCTTTTGAGAATGACTATTCAATTGCCCACTTTTTACTGGACTGTTTGGGTTTTTTGTTTTTTGTTTTTTAAGGGTTACTGAGTTCTTTATATATTCTATATATTAGTCTTCTATTGGAGGAGTAGCAGGCAAAGGCTTTCCCCCATTTTGTAGGCTCTGTCTAAAGACTCTTGCTTTCTTTGCTGCACAGAAGCCTTTTAATTTGACGCCTCATTGATTCTTGGTTTTATTTCCTCAGCTTTGGGGTTTTTGTTTTGTTTTGTTCTTGTTGTGGTGGTGCTGCTGCTAGGAATTGAACACCGGCATTCTACCTCCATGCTACATTCCCAGTTCATTTTTATTTGGAAACAGAATCTTGCTAAGTTGCTGAGGATGGCTTTGAACCTGTGATCCTCCTGTCTCAACCTCTCCAAGTACTAAGATTACAGGTGTACACCACTATGTCTGGCTTTGAACTTCAGAGATCTTATGGAGGAAGTCTCAGTGTCTATGTGTAGGAGAGTTGGTTCTATGTTTTCTTCTAGGGACTGCAAAGTTTCTACTCTAATTTCTAAGTCTTTGATCCATCTTGAGTTGACTCTTGTGCAGGGTGTTGAGACGGGGGTCTAATTTCATCTGTCTACATATGGATATCCAGTTTTCCCAGCATCATCTGTCGAAAAGGTTTTTCTTTATGACTGAGTAAAATTCCTTTGTGTGCATATGTATTTCTCCAATGTTATGTTTTCTTTGTATCTTCTATTCCACTGGTCTGTTTTTATGCCAATACCATGCTATTTTTGTTACTGTGGCTCTGTAATGTAATTAGAAATCAGGTATTGTGATGCCTCCAGCAAGGATCTATTGCTATGAATCGAAGTATAGATTGACATTTCTGGGTCTGTTGTTCTTCCCTATGGATTTTAGGACTGTTTTTTTGTTTGTTTGTTTTTGTTTTTTTAGCTCTATGAAGAATGACATTGGTATTTTGATAGGGATTGACTGCACTGAATCTGTAGACTGCTTTTGGTAGTAGAGCCATTTTGATAATATTTATCCTGCCTATCCAAAAACGTGGGAGGTCTTTCCATCTTCTAAGGTCGTCTTCAATTTTTTCTTCAGTGTTCTGTAATTTTCATTGTAGAGGTCTTTTACCTTCCTGGTTAGATTTATTCCTAATTTTTTTGAGGCTATTATGAATACAATTGCTTTCCAAGTTTCTTTTTCAATATATTTTTACAAGTTGATTTGTCCGGATACATTACCATGTAATGTTCTCAATCCAGGTACTGGGCAGTGAGGCATAGTCACTTTGAAACCTATCAATCTATATATACCTACAATTTTAAATCTTAATGGGTTATATTATAAAAACTTTAAAATAAAATAATTTGACAACAAGGATTATAATGCCATGGATTGAAGTAAATCAAATATACTTTCATCCATCCACTTCTTCAGTGATTTTTGAAAAATGATAAGCACTGGCAGAACTCATCACAATACTATGAAAAACCAGTGAGTGTAAGAAGGGAAAGGGTGACTTGAGGAGACTAGAAATTGCTGGGCTCAAGCCGGGCGTGGTGGCGCACGCTTGTAATCCCAGCATTCGGGAGGCTGAGACCGGAGGATCCGGGTTCGCGGCCAGCCTCAGCTACCTAGTGAGGCACTCCGCAACTTAGTGAGACTCGGTTTCAAAATAAAGACTAAAAAATAGGGCTGGGGGTGTAGCTCAGAGGTAGAATGCCCCTGAGTTCAATCCCCAGTACCACAAAAAAAAAAAAAAAAAAAAAAAAGAAATTGCTGGGCTCAGGAAGATCCAAATCAAGAATGCTGCCACCATGGCCTGGCGGCAAGCAAAATCTGTGGGATGGCTACTCCAGCAACTGGCTCCTCTTCACAAAGGCAGGGAAACGCAGCAAGTCTTGGAGATGTCTTCTAGGAGTTTCGAGGCTCATTTTAATATGCCCTAATGTAAGCAGTAAGTAAATAACATAAGAGAAAGCAGCTCTTGTCTAGGAGGGACATCAGATTATTAATCAACCAACAGACAACTAGTAGGAATGTTGTAAGTGTGTGGAGGAATAGCATAGGATGAAAACACAGAGTTCTGACCTAGTTTCTGGGCTCACAATAAAGTTCTTGAAAACAAGAATGAGCGACAGTGGCTAGGTGAATGAGGGATGAAAGTGGGAAACCTTCCAGGCAGCAAAAACAGCGCAAGGAAGAGCCCTGGGGTAGGAGAGGGTCTCTCATTCATTCAAATGTATGAGACACAATCAATACGTCCTTGGTTCTCACAGAGCTTGTAGTCTAGTGGAAGAACCAGATGATCAAAATACTTCACAACTAAATATATAATCACAGGTTTAGCCGGGCATAGTGGCACACACCTGTAATCCCAGTATTTGGGAGACTGAGACAGGAGAATCATGGGTTTGAGAACAGCCTCAGCAATGTAGTGAGACTCTTAGCAACTGAGTAAGACCTCATTTCAAAAAAAGAGAGAAGGGGCTGGGGGTGTAACTCAGAAGTAGAATGTCCCTGGCATCAAACCTTAGTACCACAAAATCATCATCATTGTTGTCATCGTCACAGGTTAAATAAGCATTTTGAAGGGAATAAAAACAGTGCCATTGGAGGAACTCAAAGAGAAACTTGGCAGGAAATGCAGTACCTGCCAGAAACTAAGAAGAAAGCTTAGTGTTCCAGCAGAAAGCAAGGAGAAAGATGCAAAATGAGGCCACAGGGGAGGCCAGGTCAAACAGTCCACTAGGAGTCTATGACCATATCATGGATTTGCATCTTTTACTTCTAAGCGCAATGAGAAGTACAGGACTCTTATGATGAATCTGAGTATGTGTATTGGGACAGTAGGGGGAAAACAATCAAACTTGGATTTTGAAAAGATTAATTTAGAAAAGCATATTACTAGGAAGCTAGCACATCTACCCAGAGACAGAGGAGGTGTACATTTGAGAAGGGGTGTGTGTGTTTCAATCTGTCTTGGGGGAAAGAAGATATAAATTGCAGAAAGTACAGATGGAACAGTGGAAAGATGTCAGATACTAAGCAGGTTTAAAACCAAACAGAACTTGCTAATCAATCATTCACCATACTAGGTAGATATCCAAACTGAGTACTGCATTTGAAATAGTCTTTAACCCCTATTGCCTAATCAATCAAACTAAAGACTCTCTCTGTGTCTGTGTGTGTCTCTCCTCTCTCTCTTCTCCTCTCCTCTCCCCTCCCCTCCTCTCTCTCTCTTTAATTTTGCTCTAGGGATTAAACCCAGAGGCACTCTACCTAACAAGCTATACCCACACACACACCCTTTTTTTTTTTTTTTGATAAGTTCCTGAGGCTGGCCTCACATCTGTGATCCTCCTGTCCGGCCTCTCAAATACTGGGATTATAAGCATGCACCACTGTGCTCAGCTAAAGGCTGTATCTCTTAATGCCATTGTAATAAAATTCTCAAGTATCTCAGAAGCCCAAGGACCTTGCTTGAAATCATAAAACATCTTGCTGGGCTGAAGCTACTAATCTACATGCTGACCTTTGTTCTGAGTAAATAATTTCTTATACATACACAACCATAATTCCTATATCCCTTTTTTCTGATGTAAAATGACTTTCACTTTATTTAACTAGCTGGGTGTGGTGGTGCATGCCTGTAATCCCAATATTTGGGAGACTGAGACAGGAGGATCACAGGTTCAAGGCCAGCCTCAGCAATTTAGTAAGATCTTGTTTCAAAAAGTAAAAATAAAATAAGAGCTGGGAGTGTAACTCAAAGGTTGAAGGCCCTTGGGTTCAATCACCAGTACCCCCACACACACACACAAGCACACAGACATAACTGTGCTGGCACTGCCAAGTCTACAACTACCCTGAGATGGCTGCTGTTTGCATCTCTGCATTCACATTTTTTTTAGCAGATCAAGAAAAAGCTATTAAGTGGTAGACCCAGGATTCACACTCTAGATCCTACACTTGGTGACAGAACCTTTGGGTCACTCAGTGCTAATCCTTTCAGTCTTTATTTCACTGGCTCTCTCTGGGTGGAGGGAGGACCTGGCCTGCTGACAGAGGAACGGTGTTTACATGGGTGTTCACTTTATAATAATTCATAATTCATTAATGCACACTTGCTTTATGTACTCTTATACATATGGCACTATATTTCACAACAAAAAGATATAAAAATTAAGTCAGCTGCCAAGATGTAAGTCAAGGCAATTTATGTAAAATTCCAGATTTACAACCAGTTCTGAAAAACTGGACGATCTAGTCCACCTTCCTCCAGACAACAGTCAGCTGGCGAGGGGAGTGCTCGCTTCCTTCCTTCCTTCCTTCCTTCCTTCCTTCCCTGCGCCTGTGGCATGAGCGCTCCTCTGCCGGCGTGAGTCATGCTACCTGTCTGGTCTCAAACTCACCTAACACCATTCCACACTCGCTTGATGCTCGTTTAGAACACGTGGACATATACGTGTATACATGTATGAGTTATAAAGTATAGCTACACAAAGTAAGTTACCTCAGACCCTTCACTTGTAAGAGAGATCACACTAGTACCTCACAGAATTGTGAAGATCAAATGGATCATTCACAGAAACACTCAGCTCAGTACCTACCAGAATCAGCACTCCACGAGGGCCACTATTTTTGACACCTATTTCTCATATTCACAACTTGAAGGCAAATCTACTTGCTGTGCCACTGGCTTTTGATTTCAAAGGTATGTGTCCTCAAGATGTGGGTTTCTGTATTTTAAATTAAGTAGTTCAAGCCAGGCATGGTGGCGCATGCTTGTGCTTGTAATCCCAGCATTCGGGAGGCTGAGACCGGAGGATACGGGTTCGAGGCCAACCTCAGCTACCTAGTGAGGCATTCCACAACTTAGTGAGACCCGGTTTCAAAGTAAAGAATAAAAAATAGGGCTGGGGGTATAGCTCGGAGGTAGAATGCCCTTGAGTTCAATCCCCAGTACCAAAAAAAAAAATTAAGTAGTCCAATAGTGGTCACTGTTTAAAATAAAATCCACAAGTCCTCTTAAGTTCCTTTACATGATACTACTGGGAAGATTTCCCACAGTTACATTTTGAAAGGCGGTCTTATTTTTACTTGTTTTTGTCTAAAACACGTATTTCTCCTGGTCATGGCTTTTAGTGCTCTGATCGGGTCAGGTAAGTGAATGCCTACTAAAACACACTTCAAGGTGATGAACTTCAGGCTTAGTCATAAAATGTCTACAAAATTAAGACCGACTTGACTTAAGGTAAACAGAAGACCAAAAGCAGTGATTCACACGATTGCTAGTATTCCAATGACTGGCTAAAACATTTATCTAACTCTTGATCCTTAGACAGATGTACGCAATATTTGTCTTCAAAAAGCCACAGAAGTCTAATTCAAACTATTTTACCCCCAAGTTAATATGGCAGTAAGTTCTCATACAATAAATACTATACAGTTTATAAGTAAGTGCAGTGAAAACTAATGAGCTAGTTACCCATATGTGTATCATCTTACAAACACAGTGCTGAGCAAAAGAAGCCACACACGAGAGAATACACACAGGAAGAGTCTGCCTGTGTAAAGTTTAGACGTAGGCAAAACCACAGTGTTCATGGAATACATTATTAGACGGTAGAATTATAAAGAAAAGCTAGAAAATGAGTACCACAGAAGACTGGGAAAGCATAACCTTGGGGAGGGGATCTGACACAGGAATGGCATGCCGGCATGGATCGTGACGTGCCGCTGCTGTCTGCCCTCTGTTAAAATGCTCCCCATCCATCAGTGCAGGGATGTGCTCACGGGCTGCACCCAGCACTGAAGCAGTACCTGGTACACACAGCATATGCGCTATCTGTTGAATGTACAAGTTTTAGAAATCAATATTGTTACATATTTCACAACTTGTTACACTCTAAATGTAAACAGTAACAGCTATCAGTGTCCACTTTCCCTGTCAGTATATTCAAGTTCTAAGTTCCAGTTACTTTATCATTTCAATCTTCCTCTCCAACTGAGAAACTTATACCAAACACATGCAGAAAACATTCATGAATGTAGCCAGATTCAATTCAAATGTTAAAAAAAACACCAAGGAAAATGCAGAAACTATGTTATAAATGACTCCACTATCCCCCCCTCCAAGAAAGTAGACCAGAATACTGTTCTCATAGGGTGTCAGATTGTTCTTATTTTTTAAAAGTAAACAATGCAGCCGGGCGTGGTGGCGCACACTTGTAATCCCAGCATTCGGGAGGCTGAGACCGGAGGATCCGGGTTCGCGGCCAGTCTCAGCTACCAAGTGAGGCACTCCGCAACTTAGTGAGACTTGGTTTCAAAATAAAGAATAAAAAATAGGGCTGGGGGTATACTCGGAGGTAGAACGCCCCTGAGTTCAATCCCCAGTACCACAAAAAAAAAAAAAAAAAAAAAAGTAAACAATACAAATCCTTTGGTTTCTCAACAATGACACATTTTATGACTTATAATTACAGTATAGAGCAACTGGAAACCATAGGCTTCTAGAGAACAGGGATCCAGAACAAACTGTGCTCAATTAATGTTCACTTAGCTTACAAAAAGACTTAGGCATTACTGGTATTCTTCCAAATTTTAGTATTACATACTTAATTAAAATAGCTAACCACAAATTGAACATGCAATATTCAGTCACAGAAACTACCTACAAACCCCAAAAATACCTGCGACAATTCCAAAAGTGAATATTCCTACGACAACCAAAATGAAAAAATGAACTTTTTGATCTTTCAGAATTTATTTTTAAAAAACCAGCAAGTCCAAAAAAATTTTTAACTTGAATCAGGTATATGCCAATCTTATGTTCCTCATCAGTGTCCAAAGAAAGTAATCTTAGCTCCTTTTTCTCCTTTCTAAGCATAAACTAGAATGACTGAGTTCACTCAGCAGTCAACTCGCCTCCCAGGATTCTGCCACCACAAAACAGGCTGTTCTCATCTACAGCACAACTAATAAAACCTTATCTTTTGATTTATTCAAATGCACAGACCACCTGAGATTTGGAACTGAGCAGCACACACACAACAGTTGTGGCTTTACGACGTTTCCAATGTGTTTTATGGTACCACTGGTTTTCTCATGCTCTGAAGCACTGCTCTGCAGTGCAGCTAGTCACTCCGAGTTAATTTATTTTTGTCCACTTTTAGGATGTAAAATGAAAACTCCTTATTCATGTCTCCCCCTTCACATACTTCTCATTATTAAGAATTTATCTGGTTAAGAAGGAATGGAAATAAAGCACCTGGCTAACCCATAAAAGAGCAACCTGAAACCACTCTTCTCTACAATAAATAAATAAAGAAGCAGAAGCACTCTAGGTCAGAGATAGCAAAAGGCCTATTTTTACTGCTGGCTTATCCAGGAAATTCTGTTCTGAAACAGGTCAAACTAGATTAACTTTAAAACTTGGCAAACCATCCTAAACATCTATCTTTTTCTACAATATTAATTGTTGCTAAACTAATAAGGTTTTCCAAAATTGTCATTCAAAATTCAGAGGTGCAAAGCAAGTTCCAGTCAAATATTTAGGAATGTCAGTCTAGATATAAGCTATCTTTTAATTCTCTTCACATTTGAACAAAAATATTGCTAATAAAAAATAGCGGCTCCTTCACCAGCCAGCGGTGAGCTACTCAGGTGTGTGGGGAGGACTCGGTGCTGTGCGTGGGGAGGAGTGCTGCGCTGGCCTGGAGTGCTCTGGACTGAGCCTTCAGGGAGGGCGACAGTGGCTGGATGCGAGTTTACAGCTGGACTCCTGGTCTCTCAGACTCAATTTTTATCACATCAGGGATCAAGAAACAGGATTACAATTCCAAAATTTTCACCAAAACTATTACTTTAAAAGACATTTTCCTTAACAACATTGTGATCTATCTTATTTATACTGTTTTATTCTTAGAACTATACTGAGTTTACATTTAGTCTCGAGATATAAAAAAGATTAAAGAGTAAGTAAAAAAATAAGGAGTGAAACTGCTTTAATTTTTTTTCCTTCAAGTAAGAAATAATTCTATATATACTGCATCACAGCCCTCAAAACCACAGGTTGGTTTCACCCCCAGTATCTGTTGGTGCGGATGGCTAACCTGTATCACTGACGGCCATCAATGGGCAACATTAGTCTTTCGTAGATCTGAAATAAAAGTTCAGTTTGAAAGTTCCTAACATGAAAACATCAGTTAGGGAAAAAGGCACTGTATAATCTGAAAAGTAACTGTCTTAGGAAGACATCCTAAAACAAAAAAAAAAAAATTTTTTTTTCCAGTACTGGGAATTGAACTCAGGGGCATTCTACCTCCAAGTTATACCCCCAGCCCTATTTTTTATTCTTTATTTGGAAACAGGGTCTCACTAAGTTGTGGAGTGCCTCACTTGGTAGCTGAGGCTGGCCACGAACCTGGATCCTCCTGTCTCAGCCTCCCAAATGCTGGGATTACAAGCATGCGCCACCACGCTTGGCTCCTAAAACAAATTTAATGGTTACAAAATGTACTTAGGATTATCAACCAATGACATAAAGCTTTAACTATAAGCATCTAAGATGCCAAACATACTAACATAATAAATTAAAAAGCATTTGCCTAAAATATAAAATTCCAGTAAAAAATAAATACTCTACAAACTGAGTAGTCAGAAAAGTATTAATACAGTGAATATCATTAAAAGTTGGCAGACACAATTAAGTGAATTATCATAAATCACAATGAGTGTTCGTGACAGTGGGGGGGGGGGGGGACTGGGGATTGTACCCAGAGGCATTCTGTTAGAGCTACACCCCCAGCCCTGTTTTATTTTTTATTTTGAAACAGGATCTTACTAAGTTGCAAAGGGTCTGGCCAAGTTGCTGAGGTTGGCCTCAAACCTGCAATCCTCCTGTTTCAGCCTCCCAAGTCCACCTTTCCCAGCACAGTAAACTATTTTCCTTTTAAAGCAGTATAACAAATATGCACTGATCAGTTAAATACCAAAATTAAAACTATACTGTTACAGTTATTCAGGAAACAATCCCTATCTGTAAAAACTGATTTCATAATTAGTTTATTCACTAGTGTAACTATTTTATGCAGTTCTTAACTTTCAAAACTGTTCAGCTATTGAGAAAAGCCCAGTCAGTACTTTACTTGATACAAGAAATCAATTATTGAGAATCCTGTAAATCAACAGTGTAATTGTTAAAAAGTGGTATAAGTCATTGTAATAACCTACATTATCATTTCAGACATAGCCACTGGGAGGAAAAATTGTCCCTGAAATGTAAACAGCATTTAAGTATACAACAAAATAATAATAAGCATATATAATAGCACAATCTTAAATTTTATTGCTTCCTCCAAAGTAAAACAGGTTGAAAATCCAGAGGCCACCAAAACTTCCTTCAGCCACTTCCTGTGATTCAACCAATGAAAATGTTCCTACTAACTATTCATATCATTTTCTTACATAATTAATTATTTGGCAAGGCAGAGAACCACCCTCAAATTCCTATTTTCAACCTTTGAATAATTTTGTATCAGGTGCACTAGTAAGCAAAATTCTGAGTGCAAATTCAGATGTATATCACACATATAAGAGGTTTTTTTCCTTTATCATTTATTTAATATCAGGCACAGAGAAGCCCTTTCCAGCCCACATCCGTGTGTGTGTGCGTGCACGCGCACGCACACACACGCACGCTCCCTACATTTTCTCCTAGTATTTTGTGATTTATTGTGTTTACTCTTTTTCAAACATTTAGGTTTCACTTGCATTTGGGGAAAGGGCAGGTATGGGGCAAAAGCAAATATTTAAACAGTGGATATCTGCCGGCTGTGGTGCACACCTCTAATCCCAGTACTTGGGAGGATGAGACAGAAAGATCACAAGTTCAAGGCCAGACCTCCATTACTTAGTGAGACCCTGTTTCAAAATGAAAACCAAATAGGACTGGGGGTGTAGCTCTGTGGTAGAATGCCCCTGTGTTCAATTCCCAGTACCATCAAGACCACCAAAAAAAAGATAACCAATACTCCTAGCACTATTTACTGAATACCCCATCTTTTTCTAGTAATATACACTCTTAAGTTTATCGCATAATCTTAGTCATCCCTCCTGTTGGGTGAAGTGAACTTAGGCAAGTTACGTTATCTGTTTTCAATTTCTTCATTTGAAAAGTGGAGATAATAGGGTTCACCATACAGAGTTACTGTAAAAATTAAATCAATTAAGCACACTGAACACTATCTGACACATTAACTGCCACTGATCATAAACACTCATAAATACAGATGTTTCTACACTCTGTGGTTCCATTCTCTATTCCTGAATTGGCATCTTGCTTCACTTTGAATTTGTATCAAATTCGGGTTTCTGAAAGTGCCTTCTTTCTCTGAAATTTTGTGGCCATCATTCACTTACTTGATCAAGGAAATTTTCTTATCAGTACATTTAGTTTTCTAAAATATCACCCTGGAATTCCACCTGGAATTGTATTACATGTATACATCAGCTCAGGGAAAATGTGATAAATCTTAAAATATTGACTATCTTAATCCAGGAAGTAGAATGTTTTACCTCAGTGACTCTGATTTTATGTCCTTCATTAAGATTTAGGCAACTCACCAATATTTGTTTTATTTGTTCCCAGGCTTTTTGGAGAGAGACTTAGTGATTTATTTCAAATGCACATACCCTTTAACCCAGCAATTTTACCTTTAAGGATTCTACATATTGTAATAAGTGTACAGTGCACAGATACAAACACATAAGCAAATAAAATAAACAGTGCAATAGCAAAATCCTGGAAACAAGTTATATGTGATAGACACAATAATGATCTAATGTAAAGTATATTTGAGGGATGAAAACCTATTCAACCATTAAAAAGAATATAAAATAAAAAGTACTGGCTTGGAGAAGAGTTCTACAACTATTGTGCTAAACCACAATCAAGCTGCAAAATTAATGGGTTTTTTTTTTTTTTTTTTGAGGTACTAGGGATAGAACCCATGGGCCTTCTACCTCCCAGCTACACCCCACATCTACTTTATTTTTTATTTAGAAACAGGGTCTTGCTAAGATGCTGAGAGCCTAAGTTGCTGAGGCTGGTTTCAAACTTGTGATCCTCCAGTCTCAGCCTCCCAAGTACTGGAATTACAAGCTCGCACCACCACACCCTCCTGTATTTTTTTTTTTTTTTTTAACTGAGAGGTGGGAGGAACAAAAGTCTCCTGTACAAAGTACTGGGTAAGAGCTTGGCTCTTACTAAGCATCTGATCACCTTAAAAAATGAAATGTAATTCAGGGAAACAACTGATTATCATTTCATTTTACACATTTGTTTATCACTGACCTTGCTTTATGTAAAGATTTCAGGTGGCCCGATAATAGGGCATAAACTTTCATTACTCTTAGAATATTTAAGTACACAAATGTCCTCACAATGCATTTAACTAGTGGAGCTTTTCAATATTACATAAAATCTCAATAGCCTAATTTAGGAGTGAAAGTACTCTTCCTTCTCAATCACCTTACTAAGGCTAGGTAGTGAAAACATTTCTCTCCGGACTTGAAATAACCCTTTAAAAGTGTGTTGTCTTGCCTATCAAGTACCAGATACCTCACTTCAGGAACAAAGTGACAATCTGTGTAATATGGAAACAAAGACTTTCCTGCTAGGAAAGGAAGCCCCAGAAAAGGTAAATAATGCTAGCTTATTTTAAAAACAAAGCAAAATTGGGCCTTTTACTCTAAATCTTTGGGTCAAGTTTTACTTTTAGACTGTACTTTATCCATGTAAAGTTAAAAAAAAAAAAAAAAGCACAAATTACATTTTTCTCAACAAAGAATACTGTATTTCTTTAAAGAATCCGTTCACTACTAAATGTAACTGCTAATTTCGGCCAGCTTGAAAACAAGGTCCTGTTAAGAGTTCAGAAACTTCAGAGGCATACTGCATCTGCTCCCTTAAGTTAGGCATAAACTCAAACAGAAAAATAAATGCGCAAAATCACCACCTGTTTACGTACTCCTAGGTCACTTGAAATAATGAATTGATTTTTTAAAAGGGGAGTTTTCTACCCTTCATATATTTTGTATCCCTGTTACTGTTTGAAAGAGCAAGTGTTACTTTATGACGGAAAAGATTAAAATGTACAAAAGCGGAGGAGGGCTCTAACTGGTCTTTAGGAATTTTGGCTTTTTAAAAACATACGTACCAACTTACTATTACAGTGAAATTTAGAATACGTGGCTCAGTAAGGACTATAATTACAGCTCTATGTAGGCTGAATTTTAGGGTTGTTTTTTTTAATATAATAAAATACACAAGTGAGTTTCAAAGCACTGATAAAATATCTCAAAAGCACACGGGAAAAAAAGGATAAAGATGTTTTGTGTTGAACACGGGGCTCTTTCTACTCATGTTTAGTTTAAAGGGATTCATCTTAATTGTCCACGTGCGGGGGGTTGGGGGCGATTGCTGTGTTGCTTTGGGAAGTTTAATTCCAAAAAAAAAATCACAAACACACACACACACAGAGTTAAGAACTTAGCTTTTTCCAAGATTTCCAAGATATCTTCAATAAATAACACAGCGCAGGAGAAGAAAAAGGAGAAGCAAAATATAAAATAAAATAAAATAAAATAAACCTCCAACCTCCTCCTCGCAGGCTGAGTGCCTGGCCATCTCCAAGCCGCTCTTATCGCTGCTGCGCGCATTCCGCAGCGGGTGACATCAGATCGAAACTCTCCCGGTTTCGCCGGGGACCGAGCGCTCCTCGGAGGGCAGCGGCAGCCCCGGGCCTGCGGGAGGGCCCCGCACGCCGCCGCGACCCCGCTCCGGGCGCCAGCTAGCTGCACGGCGCGGCGCGGCGCGGGACCTGTTGCGCGTCCCCGGCCCGGAGCCCGGCGCGGGCCGCGATGCACCTGCCCCGCACGGCCTCGCCCCGGCCCCGGCCCCGGCCCCGGCCCCCCGGGTCCCCGGCCCCGCGCGCCCAGGCCCCGGCGGCGCTCACCTTGGCGGCCGCGGCCCTGGCGGACATCTTGTCTCCCTCCCGCGCCGCGCGAGGCTCCTCGGACCCGACAGTCGGCGCCGCCGGCCGCTCACGCCACGGCCCAAAGAAACATGGCCCGGGCGCGCGCGGGACGGGACGGGACGGGGACGGGGCGGGGGCGCCGCCGAGGCCCGGCCCACGGGGAGGGGACTCCACTCGGACACAAAGTCCGGCCTCCCGAGCCCGCGCGGCCCGCCGCTCCCGCTCCGCCGCGCCCCGGCCTCCCCCCGGCGCCCCTCGGACGCCGCCGGCGCCACACGAACTTCCCCGGAACGCGCGGCCGCGGCGGCGGCGGGCTCAGCCGGCTCCGACAACTCCGGCGGCCACGCAGACCTGCCGGCGCGGCCCACTGCGCATGCCCGGCCGCGCGGGGGCGGGGCGAGAGGGGGCGGGGCTTCTGGTGGGCGGGGCGGGGTGTGGGCGGGGCCGCGACCGTAGCCGGGGTCCGACCCCAGCCACGGAAGGAAAAGCTCTGCTGGGCTAGTAAGCTCGGAGGGCTGTTTCCGCAGCCGGCGGGCGCGTCTTCCTGTTTGTTTTGTATCAAAGGCCCGGCTGAATTCCTCCCGGGGACTCCAAGCCCCTGTGCACTGAAGCTTTTTTTTTTTTTTTTTGCAGTACTGGGGGTTGAACTCAGGGGCATTCTACCTCTCAGCTATACCCCCAGCCCTATTTTTTATTCTTTATTTGGAAACAGGGTCTCACTAAGTTGCAGAGGGCCTCACTAGGTAGCTGAGGCTGGCCGCGAACCCGGATCCTCCAGTCTCAGCCTCCCGAATGCTGGGATTACAAGCGTGCGCCACCACGCCCGGCTCTCTTTTTTTTTTTTTTTTTTTTAATCTCCACAGAGACGAGTCCATTGGCTCCTCTCTGAGCCGCGCCAGAGCCAGCCCAGCCCGGGAGTGTGGCAGAAAAAGCTAGCCTGGCAAATACCTGAGAATTGTTTTCCTAACTTGGCAGATACCCATGGTCACAGCTGTCACCACGTGCCTGGGCGTTGTCGCCCCACTGAAGGCTGAATGCATTCTGTGTCAAGCGCGTCGAGCTTTCGACATTGAGGAGTTCTTACAGGTCCAGGACATCACTGTCCTTCAGGACAGAGCGACTGCCATGGCTTAAGCTGGTCACTGTTCACACACACACTCCTGGGGCAAGCAGCCTGAGAAACACCCAGCAGACCTGTGACGTGTTGGCCCACCCCGCTGGAGGCCCCAGACATCCCTGGAGCCTCCTGCCCCGGATAGACAGACCCCCAACGTGTATTTTTGGACATCAAGATATAGAACATGCCTGTAATCTCAGGACTTGGGAGGTTGAGACAGGAGGATCGCGGGTTTATGGCCAGCCTCAGCAACCTAAGGAGAACCTATTTCAAAATAAAATAAGGCTGGGGGGTGTAACTTGGAGGTAGAATGCCCCTGGGCTCAATCCCCAGTACTAAGGGGTGGGGAGAAGATTTCTGAAAATTCTTGACAATTAAAGAGGCCAGACTGTCCTGCGTTTCTAAACCATGAACCTCCAGCTCAAGTTAGGCAGAAAAAGACATTAAGAGGCGCAGGCCACAGTCCCCTTTCATCAGACCCTACACAGACTCCCCTCAGTGCCAACCGCCTTGCCAAGGAAACCATTCTCAGCCTCATGAATTCACACTTTGTAAAATGTAAAATTCCTCACAAATGTCAGGAATGCTTAGTAATTTATTTACTTACTGTGTGTGTGTGTGTGTGTGTGTTTACTGGGGACTGAACTGAACCCAGGGGCATTCTACCTCCGAGCTACACCCCCCAGCCCTATTTTTTATTGTTAATTTTGAAACAGGGTCTCACTAAGTTGCTGAGGGCCTAAGTTGCTGAGGCTGGCCACAAACCTGAGATCCTCCTGTCTCAGTCTCCCAAGTACTGGGATTACAAGCATGAGCCACCACACTTGGCTTGGTAATTTAAATAATATCTAAATAACATACTAATAGAGTACCACAATAAGAACACAAGAAATGGAAACAAGCATAAAATGAGGTTTTAAGCAATGGTTTTCATTCTATAACTCAACTGTATGAAAACATCACATGTAATCTTAACCAAGAAATATCCATATGTGATACATAAATATCAATTTGGGTTTCAAAGTAAAGCACCAGATATTTTGCAGCGCTAGCTATTTGAACTAGAACACTGTGCTTTAAAAATGACGTCAATAAAAATATTTCAGTGAATAATAGGATCCCTTTAAGTTTGTTCAATGGTATTTTAATGGCTAAATTAAACCGTCTAAATTGAACTATGTGCTAAACTGTATAAACTGTATAGATATTTTAAGTATATAAATCAAATTGCATTTGTATATATCTCCTTTTCTCCCAATAACCAAGGGCAAGTTCTTGTCATTTATAAAACAAAAAGTAAAACACATTGTCAAAAATTAAAAATACATCTCCATTCCTATAGCTTATTTTTGGAAAGGTACTGTGATATGAAGAAGAAAGTATAAATCATAGCAAATCACCCTTAATTTTTACAATTAAGAGTTTATCGTCTGAACACCAAAAAAATTTTTTTTCAAATGACACCACAGTGTTAATTAATGCTTCCAGATGCACATGGTCATATTTCTCCTACATCAGTTAAACGGGAAGAAATACAAGTAAATTAGAGATTCTCCTGTACAGTGACAATAAACTGTAACCAAGAATGTTTCTCGATGTACAGATTTATTTCTGCTCATCTAATACAGCAGAACAGGAAGCCAAAAAAACCACAACACTTACGAACACAACTTCCTGTGGGATCCTTGGTGTCTGCGGCTCAGAACGAAAGAAGCTTGTGTGTGTGAAATCTTTATAAATCCTAGAACCACCTATTCAAACAGCTTTCACTTAATTAACAACTATCTCCACACCTGCATTTTATATATGCATATATATGTTACGTTACCAAAAAAAGATGCTCAGGAAAGCATATGTATGTGATTTGAGTAGGAAGTATCAGTGTTCTCCTGAGATGCAAAGAGGAAGTATTAGGCATGTAGAAAGTGAAGTCACCTAGCCAGGTGTGGTGGCGCACGCTTGTAATCCCAGCATTTGGGAGGCTGAGACCAGAGGACCTGGGTTCTCGGCCAGCCTCAGCTACCTAATGAGGCACTCCGCAACTTAGTGAGACCTGGTTTCAAAATAAAGAATAAAAAATAGGGCTAGGGGTATAGCTCAGAGGTAGAATGCCCCTGGGTTCAATCCCCCAGTACCACACACACAAAAAAAAGAATGTGAAGCCACATTGTTGAAGTCATGGAAGGGAATATATACAACATTCTAGAAGCAGGAGAACTTTATCAAAGCATCATAACAACAAAAATATTAACCCTGATCTCATTTTTCCGCCATATGTTAAAAGATTCTGTAAACTCCTTTAGAAATTTTCTCTAATAAACAAAATATGTAACAACTTTTTTTTTTTTTCAGTACTGGGGGGTTGAACCCAGGGGCATTCTACCTCTGAACTATACCCCCAGCCCTATTTTTTATTCTTTATTTTGAAACCGGGTCTCACTAAGTTGCAGAGGGCCTCACTAAGTAGCTGAGGCTGGCCGTGAACCCGGATCCTCCTGTCTCAGCCTCCCAAGTACTGGGATTACAAGCGTGCGCCACCACGCCTGGCTCGCACATTTCACTATTTACAAATGTAATTTCATTAAAAAAAAAAAAAAGACATATAAGAACTACACTAATTTTTTCAATTCATTTCAGAATAAAAGTCCTTCCTAGAAAGACCTTCTCCTTTGGGGTCACTCACTCTTTCCCTGACTATGACAAGGTAGGCCATTCCCTCTTGAGAGTCCTGAATATCACCGTGCAAGGGGGCAGTTTGGAAGCTCTGGAAATCTCTGTCGAATGAGCCAGGCTGGCAGGCCTGCCTCTGCCTCATCTCTGAATCCCTGAGTGGGGTTGTCTTCTATTCTTCATAACGACTATTTTGCACCCTCTATGCTGTCCCAGTGACTCCTCAAAGACCCCCCTCTCCAACCCAAGCAAAACCTCTTCTCATAACCCAAAGAGCGAACAGAGACTGAAAAATGGAAACTGCCTTCCCTTCCTGCCATCACACTGACAACCCACAATGCTTCACTGTGTCTGCCCCTACAAGGATCTTCTGCACCAGGGGTGGGGCCCAGTGTGTGCACAGTACCTCTGGCAGCACAGAGTTCCAGGCAGGCAGCACCGCTTCCTGTCTGGGGGAGAGCTGGCTGGAGGCCACTTCTCGGTGGGGGTGAGCCTCTGGTCCAGCCCAGAATCAGGAACCAAGCCATCTGGCCAAGGCGGTTTAGCCATCCTTGGTGATGGCTGTGGGTTAGAGCCACAGTTCTGTGGTTCAACTTCCCCAGACCCTGTCTTGTCCCCCGCAGGACAAGTTTTTGGCATTAAAGAAGGGGGTCCCCGAAAGCCAAGCAGGCCCAGCACTTGCACAAGCAGGCCGGGGGGCGGGGGGGGGGCTGTGAGGGGCTGTGTTGCTGTGATCAACGCCTCCTGCCTGCCACACCCAGGAGCGCTGCTGGGGCCGCAGCCTTCCGGAGCCTGGCTGAGTTTGTCTCTTCTGGCCAGCTCAAAGAATCCTCTGGGGGAAAGGCACACGGTAGGAACCGTCTCATTTCGGTGAGTCCCTGTGAACCCAGCACTCCAATATCGAACACTTTTCGTTGCTCTTTACTTAGCGTGACATGAAATAGCAACATTCAAAAGCAAGATGAATCAGGATGCAGACCACAGAAGAAAAGAAAAGCTTCATGCTGTAGGGATGCCGAAGGGTACGGGTTTTTTTTTTTTTTCCTGCTTTTGGAACAAGTTGCCCTGACCTTCATTTTGCACTGGCTCCCGGCATCCAGAGCAGCAGGGAGCTGGCTGCCTCCTCTAGAAACTGTTCTGTCCGCTTGAGACAAACTTCTCCAGAGCAGCCTACCACAGTCACTGCCTTCTCACTCTTAGGACTCAGGAGTACTGTTATTTAAACCCAACCAGAAAGTTTATTTCCAGATTGCTGTGTGTGTGCATGTGTGTGTGTGTGTGTGTGTATGTGTGTGTGTGTGTGTGTAAATAGAGGAAGAGGAACACAGATATAAAAGGAATCTGCAGTTTCGTTTTTTTAAACAAATAATAGACAATATTTATTATTATTCTGAATCTTATTTTTTTCCACTTAGTATTTTCTCTTGGAAATTATGTCAAGCCAGAAAAGCCTGCCTCATGATTTATTTTCTTATTTACTTATTTATTTATTTTGCGGTACTGTGGATTGAACTCAGGGGTGTTCTACCTTCAAGCTATACCCCCAGCCCTATTTTTTATTCTTTACTTTGAAACAGGGTCTCACTAAGTTGCAGAGGGCCTCACTAGGTAGCTGAGGCTGGCCGCAAACCTGGATCCTCCGGTCTCAGCCTCCCAAATGCTGGGATTACAAGCATGCGTGCGCCACCACGCCCGGCTATGATTGATTTTAAAATGGATGTCTAAACTCTGTAACATGGATGGCTGTATTGTAGTTTAAAATGATTTCTGCTATTATAATGTGGCAGTGGAAATTCTTCTGTATGCTTTTTTGGACATGCATGTAATATTTCTTTAGAAGAGATATCCAAAAAGAAATTTTCTGGGTTGGAACATATGCCTATTTGTACTAAAAAAAAAAACAGAAGAAATTTAACTGGTACTGCTAACTTTAAAGAAAGCTGAATCAACTTACCCCACTTATAAGAACACTTGATAATATCAATCATTTAAGTTTTTTCCTAGCCAGGAGTGGTGGCACACACTTGTAATCCCAGTACTTGGGAGGGTGAGACTCTCCAGGATCTGAGTTCGAGGCCAGCCTCAGGAACTTAGTGAGGCCCTTCGAAACTTAGTGAGACCCTGTTTCAAACTAAAGAATAAAAAATAGGACTAGGGGTGTAGCTCAGAGGTAGAATGTCCCTGGGTTCAATCCCCAGTACTATTAAAAAAAAAAAAAATTCCTATTAGGAAACAGAAGTGGCATATCACTTGTCTGATGCTATCATTTATCCATTTTGTTCTATGAGGTTATTTCTCTTATTGATTTTTTAACATTCTTTATGTATTCTTTTGTAGTGAATACATTGGAAGTTTCATCTCTTAGTTGGCTGTGTGTGTTAAGTAAAATGTACTTCAGAATAAATTTAGTCTTACAGAAAAGTTGCAAAGATGGCACAGAGCTCCTAAACCCCCTTCCACTGACCCAGCTTTCCTTAATGTTAATAGATTGCATAACTATGGAACATCTGGTAAAAACTAAAAGACAAATATTGGTACAACATTCTTAACTAAATTGTGCCAAATTTAACTTAGTGCCAAATTAATCTTTATTTTCTCATATGTTCTGCCAATTTTGCCAATTTTACTCATCCTCCAAATCTAATGAAAACTATTTTGAGCTGGGCATGGTGACGCACACTTGTAATCTCAGTATTTGGGAGGCTGAGACCAGAGGATCCGGGTTCACGGTCAGCCTCAGCTACTTAATGAGGCACTCCGCAACTTGGTGAGACCCTGTTTCAAAAGAAAGAATAAAATATGGGAGCTGGGGGGTGTAGCTCGGAGGTAGAATGACCCTGAGTTCAATCCCCAGTACCACAAAACAAAATAAAACAAAACACACTATTTTGGACGTGTTCGTTTGGAGCCTCCGGAGTTTTCAAAGGCTCGGGCTCAGGTTTGTGAACATCACAGGATGAGACAGAATATACATCGAAATGTCAAAGGACGATGTAAGAGCACGCGTGGAGTTCCACGTGTCTTATTTCGCTCAAGAAGGTTTTTGTCTTGAGCTACTCTTTGTGAAAGAAAGAGCTGCTATGACCATTTCCTGGGCCTCACACACCAGTTGGAGATTAAAAGAAAACTTTCTACATCTCTTTAGTTTGGAGTCTGTCCTCCCAAGATGGCAGAGCGTACCAAGCTCATTGGTTTGAGGGGAAAAAAAAGATACTGATATGGTTTGCATCCTAAATGTGCCCCAAAGACCCACATGCTAAGAGTTTGGTCTCTGCTCGGCCTGTGGTGCATTTGAGAATGGTGGAACGTTTAGGAGGCGGAACCAGTGGAGGGAGTTGGGTCACCGGGGGCGTGCCCTTGAAGGGGACCCTGGCCCCGCCCTCTCTTTCCCTTTGCTTCCGGGTCACCAGGATGTGAGCAGCTTTCCTCCACCATACACTCCTGCCACGACCAACTGTGCTTCCATAGTCCCAAAGCAACAGGGCCAAGTGACCAGAGACTAGAACCTTTGAAAAGGTGAGCCAGAAATAAACATTTCCTCCTTTCGTCTTTCTCAGATATCTAGTTGCAGTGATGGAAAGCTGACCAACAGAAATATATTCCTTAAAAGAAGGCTAAGGCTTCCTCAAAGTATTCTTTCTTCCTTCCTTCCTTCCTTCCTTCCTTCCTCCCCCCTTTCTCTCTCTTTCTCTCTTTCTTTCTTTCTTTCTTTCTTTCTTTCTTTCTTTCTTTCTTTCTTTCTTTCTTTCTTTCTTTCTTTCTTTCCTGGGGATTGAACCTAGGGGCATTCTACCTCTGAGCTACATCCCCAGCTCTATTTTATTCCTGGCTCTGGCCACTGAAAAGGACTAGAAATGGAAGCTAGGCATGATGACACACTCTGTAACTGGAGTACTTGGGAGCCTGAGATCGGAGGTTCACAAGTTTGAGACTAGCCTCAGCAACACAGCGAGACTCTCAGCATCCTAGCAAGACCCTGTTTCAAGAAAAGAAAGAGCTGGGTGCAGTGGCACGCACCTGTAATTCCAGTACTTGGGAAGCTGAGACAGGAAGATGGCAGGTTTGAGGACAGCCTCAGCAAGCAGTGAGACGCTCATCAACCTAGTGAGGCCCTGTTTCAAAAAGTAAAAAATAAAATAGGGCTGGAGGTGTAGCTTGGAGGCAAAATGCCCCAGAGTTCAATCCCCAGTACCACACACAGATGAAGAAAGGAAGGTCAATAGCAATGAGCACTTCTAATTCCCACTTGCAATTTCCTGCCAGGAATGGTTAATTCCAATCTGGAGCAAGGAATGAGGTGCAAGATCATCTTGGAATATTTTGTGCCAGGAAGCAAAGAATAATGGATCAAAATGATACAGAGAGAAACAAGTAGCTAGCATTGTCCAAAGATGATACAATTTGACCCTCAAAAGATAAAAAATAAAAATAAAAAGGAAAGGGGTGGGGAGGAAGGGCGGAAGAAAAGAAAAAGAATGTATCTGATTGAAACATACTATCCTGAATATCAAACACCCATGGATTCATAGTAACAACAACAAAAAAAAAAGTAAGAAAGTGAGACAGCCCTCACAATAATAATATTTGAACAGCCCCGGATATAACTTAGATACTCCTTACTTCATAAGCTTCCAGTAAAAAGCAGATAACACTTTATTTCAGATAACCAAATAATAGATTGATGAGGGAACGCTCCTCATAGAAGAACGCCAGCTAGTAAATCTGGAAGGACTGAGAGAAAAGGCATCATGGTGTGCAGAAGCTAGTCAGGCAATGATCACTGGAAAACCCAAGGACCGACCTGAACATCACGAAAAGGAAGACAAGCAAGCCTTTGTGCTTCTCACTGGAGGCCACTGGGAACACGCAGTGCCATCTAGGAAGAATTCCTGCCAAAAAATGGAACGGGAATGAAACCCAGCCTACAGGGCTAAGTGGGGTAGACAGAAATACAGGAGATGGAGGTGCAGGTTAAAGGGCTCCACAGAAAGCAAGTAAATGTGGGAGGCTCTACAGAGAAAACAAATCCAGGTGTCCAAACAAGTCAACAGGGAAAAGGAAAAGGAAAAGAAAGCAATCTGGGATTGCTGTGGGTGGTATATGCATTTCTTTTCAAATCTACGTACTTTAAGAAGACTTTTTTTTTAAGACAACTGGGGATATTTGATGACGGAGTGTTAGATGGTACCTAAATGTGATAATGGCATTGCAGCTACCCGAGGAACGGACCGGTGTTTAAGAGATGCACATTTAAGTGTGTAAAGTTTAAATAGCATGATGCTTGTGACCTGCTTTAAAATATTTCAGCAAAAAGGAAAACAAAAAATAAAAGAAGCAAATGTAGCAAAATAAGCCAAGTGTGGTGGCCTGTGCTTGTAATCCCAGTACTTGGGAGGCTGACATAGAAGGATCCCAGCTGCTGGGCATATGAGAGATTTATTATATTTCTATTCTAGGATATGTTTGAACATTGGTATACATTTGACATTTTTTTTTTCTAATCATGAAAGTCAACCAAAGCTGGGTGTGGTTATGCATGCTTGTAATCCCAATACTTGGGAGGCTGAGACGGAAGGATCACAGGTTTGAGACCAGCCTCAGCAACTTAGCAAGACTCTCAGCAACCTAGCAATATCCTATTTCAAACTGAAACATAAAATTAAATTAAAATTAAATAGGGCTGGGAGTGTAGCTTGGAGTTCAATTCCCAGTACCAAAAAAGAAAGAAAGAAAGAAAGAAAAACTAACAGACATAAGAGAGAGAGAGAGAGAGAGGGGTGGGGGGGAGGGAAAGAGAGAGAAATATTTCTTCCAGGTAAGGTAGAACAATGTCACAATTCTTCTCATCCCTGTTTGGATGTGACGTTGCAGCTCTTCCCATGGAGAGGTGGGGATCTTTGTTCCCATCTTTGAATCTGGGCGTCAGTGGGACCTGCTTCAGTGGAGAGGCAAGTGTGATACAAGCAGAGGTTTCAGAAGTGCTTGGGTGTTAGAGCATGCTTGCCTGTGCTGCCAGGAACCCTGCGCCTACCACAGGAGAAGCTCAGACTAGTCTGCTAGAGAGGTCACATGGAAAAGAAACAAGATGCCCTGGCTGACAATCGGCCAACCTCTCGACATACGAGTGAGGGAATTCTAGACCGTCCAGCCCCAACCAAGCCACTAACTGACTGCATCTGCGTGAGTGGGCCTAGGCAAGTCTAGCAAAAGAAACACTCAAGAGGATCGGAGCCCAATCTGCCAGCCCACAGAATCGTGATTTTTTTTTTTTTTAAGATGCTCAGTATTGGGGTGGTTTGTTACACAGCAATGACTAGCTAATACAAAAGGCTAAACCTAGAGGAGTACTGTACACACATACATACACACATTCAAGAGACTAGCCTCTCAGCATTGTGGGGGTACATGGCATGTACTCCAAAAGAGTGTCTGAACGGGAATTACATGACACTAGAAAATGGCAAATATGGCAACTGCTGTAAAGGCAATGGGAGGCTTACAGAGGTTACCTCCTTTTCTATACAGGAAGTGCGATCAAACCAAGTTCCATAATTAATCCACTGACAGAGGTACATACGCAGATGGAGTAGGAAGAACTGAACATTTCTTCTCGTGAGGACTAAAATCCCGGTTCTACCTCTGCTTAACTATGATTGTCGACTACAGAAGTGCCTTTGGGATTGCCAGCAGTTGTTCCTGCCTTACTTCCCGGACACAATTCTGCATCTCAAGTAGCCAGAGAATGGAGAGAGCTCACATTCCCCGAGAGAGTGACTAGCTGCCCTCCTTTAAGGACGTCTGGGCCACCTAGCGCTCGCAAACTCCCGCAGAGCCCTTTCCACTTGTACTCTGAGAAAACAACACAAAGCATTTCCTCTTTATCATGGGTTTTCACTTGTAAATGCTGGATCCAGAAATAAAGATTACAGTGCCAAGAAAAAAAAAAATGTACAGAAGCAGAAGTCAGTGAGGTGCATATGGATCTTTTGGTCAAAATCTTTTTCACTGAAAGAAAACATTAAAGGGTTTTTACGATAAAAGTTCAAGCAAAGTACAACTAAATCGCACAGTTAAAATAATCCCTGCAAGG
Organism: Graphiurus murinus; assembly: GCA_004027655.1. NCBI lineage: Eukaryota > Metazoa > Chordata > Mammalia > Rodentia > Gliridae > Graphiurus > Graphiurus murinus. Next base: position 36,148 of record PVLC010007936.1, read on the forward strand.
AATATGTACTTCATCTCAGTATCATTAGCAAAATGCTGTCTTTGTAAAAGAAATAAAGTCAACATAGTTAAATATTTCTCCATAGTAGTAGCTACTTATTTGGAAATTACTTTTAAGTTAATTGGATCCTTTACTTTCCGATGAATATGGCTATTTTCAGCACACTAGAATTACTTCTTGTACATTCCCCACCCACATTTGCATGCACAGTTCGCTAACCTCTTCATTTATATTTTTAAAGAGGCAGTATAATTTTTACAAGTACATTTCAAAAATTCTCTTTTAAAGAATCTTATGGGTAAATGACAATAGTTTATACTTTTTGCATCAGCAAACTACCATTCAGTAAATATTGCAATGCCTCGTTGGACTACAAGTTTGGAATTAACATTACTCAACAGGTTTAATGACATAAAAAAAGATGATTGGATATGGTACTGGAGAATAATGGACTCCAAAAACTAGGATTAACTGGCAGCTTCATTAATTAGGGAATTGAACTTCATAAAGACAAAGGCCGGAAGTGGTAGCACACATCTATAATCCCAGTACCGGGGAGGGTCAGACAGGAGGATAGCAGTTTGAGGTCAGTCTTAGCAACTTAGGGCTCTCAGCAACCTAGTGAGACCCTGTTTCAAAATCAAAAAATAATATAGGACTGTGGGTGTAGCTCAGAGGTAGAATGCCCCTGGGTTCCATCCCCAGTACCCTCCCCCGCCCCCCCCAAAAGAGACATATGTAGACCTAACCTGAGCTTAAGGTTGGCACAGCAGAAACCAGGGCACCCCCAGGCCCCTTCACTTTGGGGGGCACTTTCATTCTGCTGTGACAATCCCAGCTTCTCTTCCTGCACGGAGAACACAAAGAGCTGAGGAAAAGCCATTAGACTCATTATCCTCCTTGAACACTGAAATAACGTCCTCTTTGGTTAACAAAAGTGTGGACACAGATGGTGAAGACATCAGCGAGAACGGGAAGGAAGTCACCTGGGGAAGGTCTCTGGGGAGGGGCTTCCTCCTGTGCACAATGGAGGCTCATGCGGGGGGCTTGCTGGGCACCAGGAGGGGGCTTCGTGAATTCCAAGGCCCTTTAAAGTTCTACCACTCCGGAATCGGAAGAGTTAATAGCTGAAGAAGACCTTTTTCAGCCCTGACACCATGAGGCCAGTGTGGGATGAAATTATTTGTAGGTCTTAAAAGTTTTGGAAAGATACTTATTATTATACAACTGTATAGTTTGTTGCCCTGAAAAGCTTTAATTTTAAATGTGATTCATATTTCCATAAGGGAGGGCATATTATATGAAAATGAAAAGCGCTATAAAAGCTGGGCAAATTAAAAAAAAACAAAAAACAGATCTAGCTGAGCTTAAGCACGTGCGTGAGCCAGTGTGTTCTGGAAGGGTGTGGCTTCCTCTCTCTGGATTGTTTGAAACATTTGGACAAAGCCAAACTCATTTCGCTGCTATCCTGAGCAGCAAGGAACTTATTCCTAAAATAGCACGAAGTCTATTCCTATAGGTAGAATCCATTTAAGTCAACTAAGAAATGTGATCAACCCCTAAAAGATTTCAAACTTGTACTTTCTAAAATTCCTTTTTAGAGAGACTCTTCATAATTCCCAGGACTGGAAAGTTTAGCAACACTTTGTTCAGTTTTTTTTTAAATCTATTCACCAAATAATTATGTATCTTTTATAATGTGTCCCAGAAACTGAATGTCTTCTTAAACTTTTCCAGGTTGTTATTTGTTATTTTTTATTTTCTTTTTAAACTTCATACTTCCTTTCACTCCCGTCTTTGTTAACTACAATGTTGCATTTAGATTATTCAAGGGTGTGTGTGAATGATAATTAAACAGCACTGTGTTCTCTCCTGGGGGAAACACATCCCACGCGGGTGGCCAGCTCCCACCATGGTGCAGGAGGAGGAAATCCACGTGAGCTTCGAGGGTCCTCCCTCACCGTCCACCCACCACAATCCAATACAGAGATGGGCGTCCAGCCCGGCTCATTTGCTTGTACTGCCACTGTTGTTAATAAGTTACTTAGGGAGCAAGCAGCTCTTAGAGAAAACAGTAACAAGCAAAAAGACATAAAATAATACAACATCACTACCATCTAAGTGTCCCCCAAACTTTGTGTGTTGAAACTTAATCACCAAGACGGCAGTATTAACAGGGGGTGCCTTTAAGGGGTGATTAAATCACAAGATGGGAGGGAGGGCTTCACAAATGGAATTACTGTCCTGCTAACAGGAATTAATACAGTGAAATCACCCCCTTTTGCCCTCCCCGCTCTTCTGCTATGTCACGACATATCTCTCCCCTCTGGAAGGTGCAGCAACAGGGCGCCATCTTGGAAGCAGAGACAGCCCTTCCCAGACACCTGACCTGCTGGTGCCTTGTTCTTACATCTCTCGGCCTCCGGAACTGTGAGACCTAAGCTTCTGCTGTTTATAAATTACTCAACCTGTGGCATTTTGTCATAGCAGCAGAACAAACGGGTTAAGACTAACATATAAGTAATGATTTAGTGTTGTTACTGTTCTAACATAAAAAAGTAGAAACGTAAAATTATATATTATTCTGCATCATTTACCCTCCTGAGGCATACATGTAATTATTTAAACAAAATGACAATAAAATTGGGCAATGGTGGCAATTAATAGGACTGATTAATTAAGTAGTAATTAATAGGTAGGACTGATTAAATAAGTTGTGAAAAATATAACAATGCTTTTAGACGTCGCTAGTCTCTGATACAGCAATTTAATTCTGTAAAAAATTATTGACCATCTAAATTTTGTAGGCCTTATAGTATGTATTCTGAAGATATATAAATATTAAGACTTTAAAAAGACGAACATGAATGCAACGTGGCTAAATAGATATTAGTGTGTGTGTGTGTGTGTGTGTGTGTGTGTGTGTGTGTGTGACAGAGAGACAGACAGACAGACAGACAGACAGACTAGGGATTGAACCCAGAGGCGCTCTATCTCTCAGCTATACCCCTAGCCCTATTTTATGCTTTATTTTGAAACGAGATCTTGCCAAGTTGCTGAGGATCTTGCTAGGCTGCAGAGGCTGGCCTGAGACCTGTGATCCTCCTATCTCAGATTCCCAAGTAGTAGGATTATAGTATGCCACTACACCTGGCAGATAGTACCTATTTTATTTTACTTTTTATTTTGGTGCTGGGGGGTAAACCCAGGAGCATTCTACCTCCGGGCTACACTCCTGGCCCTTTTTATATTTTTCATTCATTCATTCATTCACTCATGTATTTATTGTGTGGTACTAGGAATTGAAACCAGAGGCGTTGGTGGTTCCTTGCTTTTCCACCTCAAGGCTACACCCCTAGCCCAATTTTATTTCTTATATGGAAACAGGGTTTCACTAGGTTGCTGAGGCTGGCCTTGAACCTGTGATCCTTCTGTCTCAGCCTTGAAGTACTGAGATTACAGGAATACACCACCACACCTGGTTATATATATATATATTTTTTTTATTTTGAAACAGTCTTGCTAAGTTGCTGAGGCTGGCCTCGAACCTGCCACTACTCCTGTCTCAGCCTCCCAAGTACTGGGATTCCAAGCTTGCGCCAGCCATCACACTCAGCTAGCAATTACCCATTTTTTAATAACAACATTAAAAAAAAAAAAAAAAACTTTTTCTTTCTGCTCCCTGATACTGTAGAATATTTTATTCTTTTTGTTTCCTTTTCCAATACTATTTCTCTGAACTGCCTATAGTTATTAAGACATCCCTCTTTTTTTTTTTTTTTTTTTCAGTACTGGGGATTGAACCCACGGGCATTCTACCTCTGAGCTTTTTATTCTTTATTTTGAAACAGGGTCTCACTAAGTTGCGGAGAACCTCACTAAGTAGCTGAGGCTGGCTGTGAACCCAGATCCTCCAGTCTCAGCCTCCCAAGTACTGGGATTACAAGCGTGCGGCACCACACCCGGCTGACATCCCTCTTTCTTGAGGTAGTAAAACTGAACATAGTTGTGTAAAATTCACAGTACTCACACTTGTGCTCTTTTCAAGCCCACAATACATTGATCCATGGTGTCTGTCCAATTTGATGACAGCAAACTAAATACCCTCTCAAAAAAGCATTTGAAGCCCAGCATGGTGGCGCCTGCCAGCAATCCCAGTACTTGGGAAGCTAAGACTGGAGGCCTCAGTGACTTAATGAGACCTTCGGCAACTTAGTGAGACCCTGTTTCAAAATAAAAACAGCCGCAACTTAGGGAGACCCTGTTTCAAAAAAATAAAGAATAAAAAATAGGGCTGGGGTTGTAGCTCAGAGGTAGAATGCCCAGTACTGCAAAAAATAAAAATAAAAAAATAAAAATGGCTGGGGGTGTAGCTCAGAAATAGAATGTCTCTGGGTTCAATCCCTAGTATCCCAAATTAAAGATAAATACAGCATTCGAGTGTGGAATGCCCACGCTTTTGCTTACTAGCGCAAGCACATTTTCAAACTTGTGGGAATTCATGTTCAGCTCCCCCCAACAGCTACCCATTCTGAATCTCCAGCCTTAGTTGCTAATCAAATTGTCAGCATCTGTATATTCATCAGATAAGCCATTCCTGTCTAAAATATCCATTGTTCTATAAAACATTTTATCTTGAAATAATTATAGATTCACAAGGGGTTGCAGAGAACTGTACGAGGAAGCCTCATGCCCCTGCTCCCAGACCTCCCCGATGGCAACATCATACACAACTCTAGGACGATGGTGCCATCCAAACACAGTCCTCAGATTGCTCCAGTCACATATGTACTTGTGTGAGCATGCGCACACGTGTGCGGCTCTATGTAACTTTATTACAGTGGAGTCTTGTGTAATCACAGCCACCACAACCAAGATATCCCACGGGGTCATCACCCAAGGACTCCCTCATGTGACCCCGTAGCCACGCCCATCCCTCTGCCCCAGTCCCTAACCCCTGGCAACTGCTAATCTGTTCCCCATCTCTATAATTATGGTGCCTCATTAATGTTGCATAAATGAAATCGTTTAGTATGTCACCTTTTGGGATTGACTTTTCTACATCAGCATAATTTTCTGGAGGTTTATGCAAGTTGTGGCGTGTGTCAATGGTTCCTTGCTTTTCGTAAGAGCGGTATACCATAGTCTGGATGTATCACCGTCTGTTTAACTGTTCACCTGCTGAAGGACACGCGAGCAGTTTACAAATTTTTGCTATTATGAATAAAACTGTTAGGAACACGCCCAAAAATAACCTCTCTATCTGGAATAAATGCCCAAGAATTCAAATGCTGTGTTGTATGGCTAAGTCCATGATTAGTTTTGAAAGTAACTACCAAGCTGGGCGTGGTGGTGCACACATATAACCTGAGTACTTGGGAGGCTGAGACAAGAGGCTCACAGGCACGAGGCCAGCCTCAGCAACTGAGTGAGACCCAGTTTCCAAATAAAAAAGCAGAATAGGGCTGGGGTTGTAACTCAGACGTAGAATGCCCTGGGTTCCATCCTCAGCACCTCAAAAAAGAAAAAGAAAAAAAAAAAAAGAAGGAAGGAAGGGAGGGAGGGAGGGAGGGAGGGAGGGAGGGAGGGAGGAAGATTGTTTTCCAGAGTGGCTGTCCCATTTTCTGTTCTCACCAGCAGTGTGGGAGTGATCCGACTTCTCTGCATGCTTTCCAACTACAGTGTGATTGGTGTCTTTTCCTTTTAGCCATTCTGGTAGATATATAATGATGTCTCAGGGCTCCCTTTGCATTTTAGTGGCTAATGACGTCAAACAATTTTCCCTGTGCTTGCTACCTATAGATCCCCTGCAAGGAGCTATGTCATTTATTTGTTTGGTATTGGGGATTGAACCCAGAAGCATTCTACCTCTGAGCTACATGCCTACCCCTTTTTATTTTTTATGTTGAAACAGAGTTTCACTAAGTTGCTGAGGCTGCCTAAAACCTGTGATTCTCCTGTCTCAGCCTCCCATGCACTGAGATGACAGGCGCAGGCCTTGCACCATGGCGCCCCGCTTATCCATCAGTTTTTTAGCATTATAAATGGATGTTAAGTTAAACCTCTCTTTCTTGGGAAAAATGGTTTTAATTAAAAGAATAGTTTGGACTTACAAAATCAAAGTCATAGTTTAGTTGAAAAAGCCCAAATTAACTCAGTTGCCTGTTTCTAGTAACTTAAAAAAATTTTTTTAGCAGATCTTACTTCAAAAAACAGAATCATTTTATGCCTATATAGCTTTTTTCACGACCTCCACAGAGCATCAAGCGAGCAGGTACAGTCACTTCTTCCTTCTTCTTTTTTTTTTTTTTTTTTTTTGCAGTACTGGGGATGAAACCCAGGGACATTTACCTTCCAGCTACACCCCCAGTCCTATTTTTTATTCTTTATTTTGAAACAGGGTCTCTAAGTTGCGGAGGGCCTCACTAAGTAGCTGAGGCTGGCCACGAACCTGGATCCTCCAGTCTCAGCCTCCCAAGTACTGGGATTACAAGCGTGCACCACCACACCTGACTGCTTCTTCCTTTTTGAGGTTCCAGATGACTTTGTCAATGATCATCAAGCATTTCTGAAGAATCCACATATAAATTTGTTTTAGTCTACTCTCTCTCCACTCTCACTTTCAATGTATCTCCAAATAAGAGAAGAAAATTCCCTGTGTCCTGTGCCTTGAAAATATGATTTGGTAACACTGTAGAGTTGAAGATGGAGGCTCTCTATACATTTATAAGTTGAAACATTTCATTCAGGGCTTCTGTTCCCTTTGAGGAAACTAAAGGGTAGCCCAACACTTGGGTGGCGAAAGCCTCATCATGACCTGCTAACGCCCTTTTACAGCGTGCTATGTTCAAGGCGAGCGAGGCATTTAGTAGGTAACAGCATGTTAGCTGCTTTGGTAATAAGTCCATAGACTAGATGGAATTTCCAAAATTTACATTTGTTCCACCTGCTGAATATGAAGATAGATGAGCGAAGTTTAGTTTGTCTTCAGGCAAGGTAGCAATCATCTTTTTTGCTTTGTGTTTTCTGGGATCAAGAAGATGACCTGAAATTTCATTTTCTGAATCGAAATCTCAAAAGAGCTGGTGGGGGAGGAGGGATATTTCCATCATCATGAGTAAGGATATCAGTCGGTATTCTAGAAAGCACGATCAGTGGCAAGACCCAACAGAGCTCTCTTTGCCCATGGGCACTTTTTGCAACTGCTGAAGTAGGAAGTGTATCTTTACTCCATTTCAGAGAGCAGCAACTGAGGGAAGCAGTAATGTGCTTCCTTTATGGGGTATGCCTAAGACCGAGTAGCAGGGGCTGCTTCTAAGTGAGGGCTGGGATCTTCTAGGGAGATGAAAAGGCTTTCGATTTAGAAGTATTTGCCTATTTCAGTCCACGTTAGTGAGATTCCCTCTCCCTCTCTCCTGGCCTTCCCCCCACGCTAATCCCAGTTTCTTTTCCATTTATTGTGTAGCCAGCTCTGTTTGGTCATTCACAATCTAGTACGTGTCCCAATTATCAGTCATTAGAACATGGCCATTTGTCCTTGTTTTTCAGTAAGGTCTAGGCTGTGCTAAGATTGATTTTGTAATCGTTCTGATTTTAATTATCTGAACACTTGGAAATGTGATCAGAATATCCACCATGTTAACATTTAGGTCCTACTACTTTGGGACCGTGAGGGGCCGGTTTGCTAGGGATGGAACCCAGGGCCTCGCACATGCTAAGTATATGCCCTGCCCACTGAGCCACAGCCCTCGGGCCCTGTTAACACTACCTCGACACAAAGCACAACAGTTAATAAACGGGCAGGGTCAGAGCTCGATGCCGCTGCTCCTGTTACAAAGCCCTGGACTGCACATTGAATTCACGGGGCGCTGAGTGATGGAGCAGTGAATGGTCCTTTGCCGTGAGCCGCACGGCACAGTTGCCAATATCAGTAGCAATGGAATGAAAACAGCTAGTTTTTAGCAGCTGTGATAGCACAACTCCAGTGACAGTGACCACAGGGGGCGAATAACCTATGCGGTACCCATCTGATGCTAAAACCATGTTGCTTTGGGACCCTATTTTTTTTTTTTTTGCAGCTGCTGTATGGGTTTGGTATTCCACCCTCCTCCGCCCAACCTTCAGCACCCACTGCCAAAAGCCTGTGCTTTCTGTGTCCCAGGCAATGGTTCCCTGGGAAACGCAATTTTCCCTGTTACAATCAGGATGGTCCAGGGCAGATGAGGACAGCTGGTCACCCCAGTTAGAGATACAGAAGAGCCATTCTAGAGCTCTTTGCAGTAGGACAGCCCACTCACTGACGCGGATCGTGTTCCTTCTAGAGGAGTGGGGGGCAAAGCTTGAAAGAACAGATAAGCAGTCCTCTCTCCTCCTCTGCCGCTGCTTCCCCGTCTGTTCTTAGTTTGGAAAATGAAAACTGTAGGCAGCCTACTGGCTTTCTCCTTGGCCCAGAAGAGAAGAGGCAGACACTGGAGGGGCGAATTCTACGCGAGGAATCGTACTTCATACACGATTCGGATAGCTCCTGATAGCTAGCAGAATCACCTCCTGATAGCTGCCATCTGTGGCTCTGGAGTCAGGTGCACACAGGAGCGTCTGTCGTGAATACAAAGCTCCACTCCCCGTTACTAATTCATTGTGTCTTTTGTTAGATGCTACTCCATCTGCTAGCTGTTTGGGTTACAAGAAAGACTAAAAAGAAGGTCTTGGCCAGGCGTGGTGGTGCACACCTGTAATCCCAATACTTGGGAGGCTGGCAGGAGGATTGCAGGTTCAAGGCCAGTCTCAGCAACTTAATGAGACCCTGTTTCAAAATAAAATAGGGCTGGGGGTGTGGCTCAGAGGTAGAATACCCCTGAATTCAATCCTTAGTACCACAAAGGAAAAAAAAAAGTCTTGGGTCTAAAAGAACCTCCAGTTCAAAGGATGACGCAAAATAAGAGATAAGAAAGGGAACTCATTCGCTATATATCAGTAATGGATAAAGACACCATGAAAGCAGTGTCATTCACAATACCTTCAAAAAAAAAAACTTACAATGAAAGTTACAAAATACTGATGAGAGAAATTGAAGAAGACATTTTAAAAAACGGAAACACTTTCATGTTCATGAACTGGAAGAATTAGTATTGTTAAAATGTCTATTCTGCCCAAAGTGATCTACGTATTCAATGCGATATCCATCAAAATACCAATAACATTCGTCATAGAACTAGAAAAAATAAGTTTAAAATTTGTGTGAAAGTATGAAAGACCCCCATAGAAAGGACTCTAAATGAAGAAGGAGAAACCTTTGATGAGCAAAGAAGGCAACCTAACTGAAGGTGATGGGAGAGGGGGGAGGAAACACCCTAATGCACATGAGGTACATTCACAAACATACCGAAGCCAATCACTAAACCGTACATGAGAAGGAGGGAGGGGGAGGGAGGGGGAGGGAGGGGGTGGGAACTGGGGAAGGGTTCATGAGTGCCGTGCGCGTGTATGCCTCTACCAGCTTCCACCTCATTAAGATGTATGATTACAATGCACCAATAAAAAAAAAAAAAGTATGAAAGACCCCAAATAGCTAAGTCATCTTGAACAAAAAGAACAAAGCTAGAGACATTAGAATACCAGACTTCAGTGGGGCATGGTGGCACACACTTGTAATCCCAGTACTTGGGAGGCTGAGACAGGAGGATCAAAGGTTCGCGGCCAGCCTCAGCTACTTAGTGAGGCCCTCTGCAACTTAAGACCCTGTTTATAAATAAAGAATAAAAAATAGGGCTGGGGATGTAGCTCAGAGGTAGAATGCCCCTGGATTCAATTCCCAGTACCTAAAAATAAGTAAATAATAAAAAAATTTTAAATGAAAAATAAAAATGGCTGGGAGTATAGCTCAGTGACAGACCACCCCTGGGTTCAATTCCCAGGACCACAAAACAAGCAAGTAAACAAAACTACAGTGAGATGACATCTCACCCAAGTTAGAATGGTGGTGAGCATATGGAAACCAAAGAACTCTTATACAATGTTAATGGAATATAAAGCGGTACAGCCATTACGGATAACAGTATCCAAAAAAAACTAAAAGTAGATCTCTCCCATGATGTAGCTATCCCACTTCTGACATATCCAAAGAAATGGAGATAGCATACCAAAGAGATACCTACCACTGGGTGTGGTGGCGCATGCCTATAATCCCAGTACTTGGGAGGCTGAGACAGGAGGATCACAGGTTCAAAACCAGCCTTAGCAATTTAGTGCGACTCTCGACAACCTAGCGAGACCATTTTAAAATAATAAAACAGGACTGGGGGTGTAGCTCAGAGGTAGAATATCCCTGGATTCAATCCCTAGTACCACCAAAAAAAAAAAAAAGAGAGAGAGAGAGAGAGAGATTTACTTGATAACCCATGTTTATTGTGGCCTCTATTCACAATAGCTAAGATATGGAATCAGCCTAGGTATCCATCAAAAGATGACAGGAGCCGGGCGTGGTGGCTCACGCTTGTAATCCCAGCATTCGGGAGGCTGAGACCAGAGGATCCGGGTTCGCGGCCAGCCTCAGCTACCTAGTGAGGGACTCCATAACTTAGTGAGACTCGGTTTCAAAATAAAGAATAAAAAAATAGGGCTGGGGGTATAGCTTGGAGGTAGAATGCCCCTGAGTTCAATCCCCAGTACCGCAAAAAAAAAAAAAAAAAAAGATGACAGGATAAAAAAATGTGTGGCACTTATACAACTTATACACAATGGAGTATTATTCAGCCATTAAAAAAAAATAATTAAATCTTATCATTTGCAGCAAAATGAACGGAACTGGAGGACTTGATGTTAAGTGAAGTAAGCCAGACACAGACAGGAACCACCTGTTCTGTCTTATATGTGGAAATTCTCAGAAGTGGACCTGAAAGTAGAATAGTGGACTAGAAGTTGGGAAGGGAAAGAGAGAAAGTGAGAACGTGGAGGTTGGATTTGACCTGCGTCTCCTGTCTGTGTGTATGGAGACACCACACTGAACTCCTTTCATACGTGCAATGAATACATGTTAATTAAGAAACTAAGCCCCTAATAGCCGGGCCTGGTGGCCACACCTGTAATCCCAGCACCTGGGAGGCTAAGACAGGAAGATTGCAGGTTCGAGGACAGCCTCAGCAGGTAGTGAGACTCATCAACCTAGTGAGACCCTGTTTCAAAATAAGAAATAAAATCTGGCTAGGGATGTAGCTCGAAGGTGGAATGCCTCTGGGTTCAATTCCCAGTACCACAAAAAAAAAAAAAAAAAAAAAAAGAAAGAAAGAAAGA
>PVLC010007936.1:47536-61003 GCA_004027655.1 Graphiurus murinus
GGGGGGGAGGCCTCCCTAGGAGCTGACATGGTGAACTCTGAACCCTGGGTGTCCATTTCAAAGGGGACCAGGCCTGTTCTTCTACAAAGGAGACTGGCATTTCCCACAAGCAGCAGGAAGCGAGGAGAGGGTCGAAGATGACTGCCTAAGGCTGACCACAGGGGAAGACAGCCTCTCCATCAGCCCAGACGGAGGGCTTTAGTAAGCATGGAAACTCGGGTTCGAGCCGCACCCCCGTGTGCTTATGTGATCTGGACTGGGCTGCAGTTTCTCGCCTGGCTGGTCTACGGCAAAAAGCTTACCACGCAGAACGCCGGCGGAAAATATTTCAGCAAAAAATACCTAACCCACTGAAAGTAATTTATACTTGTTCATATTTACAAACAACCTGCTAATTAAAAACACACATTTAACTACTCATTAAAAGGAGGCCCACCCTTTAGGACCTATACTTTGCAACCCTTAGTTACCGTTTAATTGGAGTTAGAGGAGAAGCAAAGCTTACGAAGGCTGTTTCTTTATACTCTGCGATTTTACTTTTTGACCAATTCCAGCGTTCTCTGTCCTCAGTTGGTCTGACTTGGTGATACTTTGCTGGGTAAAAGTTACAGAGTCCTGACTTTGTGTCTCAACTTGCCAACCAGAAGGAGCAGAATTAATAAATTCTTGAAACTTTAAGAAGGTCAAGACGATAGCCTTTCTTTTTCTTTATTAACTTTAAATGACACAAGCCATTGGGAAAGTAATGTTTTAACTTCAAAAACGCAATCTGTATTTGTGTGAGGAAGAGGGTACTAGGGATGAAGCCCAGGGGCCTCTGAGCCACACCCCCCACCTGCAGTCCCACCCCCACCCCCCCTGCCAGCCCTTTCTATTTTTCATTTTGAAACAAGGTCTCACTAAGGTGCTAAGGGCCTCACCAAGTTGCTGAGGCTGGCCTTGAACTTGTGATCCTCCTGTCTCAGCCTCTCAAGTACCTGTATCTTTCTTGACCATAATTTGGATGTGGTTGAGAACCAAATGAGAGTTTGCAGTTTCTGTCTCCTAATATTAGAATGAAATCACATATTTATTATAGAGCTATTATAATTATATCATCCACTACATTATCATTGACTATATCATCAACATATCAGCTACCTAGTGAGGCCCTCTGCAACTGAGTGAGACCCTGTTTCAAAATAAAGAATAAAAAATAGGGCTGGGGGTGTAGCTCGGAGGTAAAATGCCCCTGAGTTCAATCCCCCAGTACCGCAAAAAAAAAAAAAAAAAAAAAAAACCCAAACAATTATATCATCAAGTTGCTCCATCACCATAACTGGAGCTTTCCCCACAGTGGGACACATCTAGAAACCATGGGGTAGAGGGAGGCTTTCTGATCTCCTGGTAAACTTTGATGGAGAGATCCAAGTTAGGCTATTTCTTTTTTTTTTTTTTTTCCGGTACTGGGGAGTGAACTGAGGGGCATTCTACCTCCGAGCTATACCCCCAGCCCTATTTTTATTCTTTATTTTGAAACCATGTCTCATTAAGTTGCGGAGTGCCTCACTAGGTAGCTGAGGCTGGCCACAAACCTGGATCCTCTGGTCTCAGCCTCCCAAATGCTGGGATTACAAGCGTGGGCCACCACGCCCAGCTGGCTATTTCATTTTGAGAGAGGGTCAGATATAAGCTTAAAAGGAAGGCTAATGCTTGGGCCAGAAATGCAAATTCTTGTATTTTATTAAATATAGTGTACTTAACATTAAAAAAAAGAAAAAGAAAGAAAGAAAGAAAGAAAGAAAGAAAGAAAGAAAGAAAGAAAGAAAGAAAGAAATGCATATTCCTGGTGAAGAGACCAGGAGGAGCTAATTTGCTTCTGCCTTCAAACCTGTTGCCCATGGAAATGGGAATGAGTTTTTTTTTCTCCATAGAAGAAAAAAAAACAATTTACTTTTGAAATGTTGAATTAATCTGTTTTCAGACAAGCGCAACTGCACAATGGCCTTGGCTTTGCCCCTACATCTACCTATGTGTGAACAAACAGCCCTCCTTCTCTGAACCTCAGGACCCTGATTAATAAAAATTGGGGATAATCACTATTGTTAATAATGTTTTTTGCTGCAGGATTAAATGAGCTCCTGGATAAGACAGTTCACACAAATACTCAAAAAGCATGAATAAAATAGCCGAGCATGGGGTGTACACCTGTAATCCCAGTACTTGGGAGGCTGAGACAAGAGGATTGCAGGATCGAGGCCAGCCTCAGCTACTTAGATCCCAGCAACTTAGTGAGACCCTGTTTCAAAATAGAAAATAAAAAGGACTGAGGGTATAGCTAAGTGGTAGAGTACCCTTGGGTTCATTCCTCAGTACCACAAAAATAAACAAAAAATGCGTAAAATGCTTTTTTTTTTAACTGAACTATTCTTTGCTTCCTTTTTATTTTGGCTGAACTTGCTCTCTTTATTGATGGTCTTATCTTTGGGGGGGTTTTTTGTTGTTTTGTGTGTGTGTGTGTGTGTGTGTGTGTGTGTGTGTGTGTGCGTGCGCACGCACGCACACACACACATTACTGGGGATTGAACCCAGGGACATTCTACATCCAAGCTACACCCCCAGCCCTATTTTTTATTCTTTTTTTTTTTTTTTTTTTTTTTTTTTTTTTTTTTTTTTTTGTGGTACTGGGGATTGAACTCAGGGGCATTCTACCTCCGAGCTACACCCCCAGCCCTATTTTTTATTCTTTATTTTGAAACAGGGTCTCACTAAGTTGTGGAGAGCCTCACTAGGTAGCTGAGGCTGGCCAAGAACCCAGGTCCTCTGGTCTCAGCCTCCCGAATGCTGGGATTACAAGCGTGTGCCACCACGCCCGGCTCTATTCCTTATTTTGAAACAGGGTCTCACTCCGTTACAGAGGGCCTCACTAAGTAGCTGAGGCTGGCTGTGAATCCTCCTGTCTCAGCCTCCCAAGTACTGGGATTACAAGCATGCGCCACCACACCCAGCTTTTATCTTTGATTCTTAAATCAATGTAAGATCAGAGGAGTCAAGCAGCCATTTCCAAGATGACACAAGTTTCTTTTTATAGTGAATTCAATTCCTGAGAAGCTGATATGTGCTGCATGCTGGGAACCCCAGAGCAGACAAGAAAAATCCCCTCCCTGCTCCCCAATGTCCATTGTAGACGAGAAAGATAGAGGCCCAGTGAAAGGAGTAAGAAAAACTATGCGAGAGGGTAGGTGACAGAGTGCTAGCAGCAAAAGTAAAGTGACGGGGAAGGATGGGGAACCTGCGGGTTCTGGGGTGAATTCAAGGATAGATTTTCCAGCTAAGTCTCCTTGGCTAGCACTGGAAATCCAAAGAAACAGAAGCCCCCGCAATACTAAAGAAAATACAGAAACATCCCAGGACTACAGCAGATTTGTAGTAAGGAGATTACAATCTAGCTGGAGTAATGAGAATAAATACATAATCTGCTAAATAAAATTTTTAAAAAAGATAACCACATTGAAATGCCAAACGTCAAAATAAAAAGTAATAATAATCCAGGACATTTTCATTACCACAAAGCAGAAGGGGACGCCGACTCAATCCCTCCCAAGTCCTCCCCTCGTGGCCAGGGGGATGCCCACGTCCTCACGGATGCCAGGTGGTTTCCCAACTCCCGGACCGTCCCACGTTCACACCCAGGGCCACACACGGGGGTTTCCCGTCACCCCAACCTGCCTGCTCTCTGCAATCACTGCACCCCAATATTCCAATCTCAAGACACAGAGGTGCCTTTGCATCTTTCTGCTCTTGCCTCCTGACCCCTCTGATTCATCCTCCACCTTGTCCTGATCTTTTGCAAATCCATGACCATTTCCTCTCTTGCTTACAATACTTCTAAACGACAGCCCACATCCTTCACAGGGCAGACAGGTCCTGCCGGCGGGACCTTCCTCCCAGGCTTGGAAGGATTAGGGGTTCCTTCCTGTTTGCTGGGTGCTCCTTGCTCCTCCCCAGCGCAGGCTGCACAGATGCTGCTGCTTTGTGAGCTCCCCTCCCCCCTCTCCGGGCCTGGCACAGCAGGGGAAGGAGGCTCTTGGTCACTGAGAATCTCTCTACGCATCTGCTGCTTATATCAGAGCTTGGAGGGAATGACGCACGGAGAGGGGGACCCTGGAGACAAAGCGGAACTGAAGCCGGGCGTGGTGGCGCACGCTTGTAATCCCAGGACTTGGGAGGCTGAGACCAGAGGATCTGGGTTTGTGGCCAGCCTCAGCTACTTAGTGAGGCCCTGTTTCAAAATAAAGAATACAGAGTAGGGCTGAGGGCGTAGGTCAGAGGTAGAATGCTCCTGGGTTCAATCCCCAGTACCACCACCAAAAAAAAAAAAAAGGGCTGGGGTCAAAGTGAAGAAAACTATCTGAAAATATATAAATGCCTAATTCAAATAAATGTGTTTTTAGGAACTATTTCATGAGCATGCATTATAAAGCAGCGTGTGACACAAGGCCATGTGCATTAGTTATCTGTTGCTACTTAAAACAACAAACATTTATTACTTCACATGGTTTCTAAAGGTCATGGTTTGAGTGTGTTTCCCAAAGTTCTTGGGCTGGAAGCTTAATCCCTACATTCATATGTGGATGCTATTTGGAGGTGGTTGGAAATTAGAGTTGGATGAGGTCATGAGGGTGGGTGCCCTTAATGGGATTAGTGACTTTATAAGAAGAGGAAGCCAGACCGGAGCTCCCATACTTGCTCTGTTTTGCCACGTGAGGCAGCAGGAAGCCCCTCCTTGATGCCAGCGCTCTGATCTTGGGAGAAATCAACTGCTTTCCTTTATAAATTACCTAGTCTGGGATATTCTGTTATAGCACCAGAAGACAGACTGAGACAGTCAGGAATCCAGGAACTGCTTCGATGAGTTGGGTTCCAACTCAGGGACTCAGAAAGGTGCAGTCAAGACACACACCAGGGCTGTGCCATCTGACCGCTTGGTTGGGCTGGAGGAGTTGCTTTCAAGATGGCCCTGGCACATGGCTGTTGCAAGAGGACTTCTCCCAGACCATCTGATCCAAGAAAGAACAAGGAGGGAACCACAAGGCCAAGTATGAGCCAGTCTACAAGGTTCATCAAGTCCATACTCAAGGGGAGGGAAAGTAAGCTCCATTTCCTGAAGGGAAGAGCATCAAAGATTTTATAAATACATCTTTTTTTTTTTATTATTTGGTTCTGAGGATTGAATCCAGGGGCATTCTACCTCTAAGCTATCCCCTCAGCTATCTTTATTTTTTATTTTGAAATAGGGTCTTACTAAATTGCTGAGGCTGGCCTTGAACCTGGGGTCCTCCTCAGTCTTTCAAGTACTGGAATTACACATGGGTGCCAGCAAGCCTGGCTTGTAAATATATTTTTAAAGTATCATACTGTATGCCCAGTTCTGGAGTAATAAGTTAATACTGTTAAAATAACAGCTGTAAATGCAATGCAAATCAGAGTCTGGCAAATCTAAGAAAGGCAAAAGTGCTATATGTAGATTTTATGGAGAAAACTATAATTTAGTGATGGGTCAAACCTATTAGTTAGTAATTTCACAAAACCTACTTAAAACATTAAGTCTAAAATGCTCCATGTAATTAAATTTAAAATTTCATTTTGGTTGTATTTTTTTTCTTATTTATAGGATCACATTACCAAAATATTATATTTAGAAGTCTTCCCCTGATGGTGTAAGTCATCAAATTCATTATGTATTCTATTTACAGCTGTGTGAAAACTAATGTTTTACAAAAATAAAGCACCACAAATTCTCTGTATATGATTTTTTTTTTAAAGCATATTGTTGGATAATAGCTTTGACATTATCTATACTAGAAAGTTCTGGTTTTACTTTGATTCTACTTTACTTCCTCTGTTACTACTATATAATGTCACAAGCAGTACAGAGTACAATTCATAATTAATACTAACTAAAATTAAGAGTTCTCCACATTTTAAGATATATTTACCATAATTGAAACCTCAAACATAAATCTTAGTAGACTTCAACCCGGGCGTGGTGGCGCACGCTTGTAATCCCAGCATTTGGGAGGCTGAGACCAGAGGATCCAGGTTCGTGGCCAGCCTCAGCTACCTAGTGAGGCACTCAGCAACTTAGTGAGACTCGGTTTCAAAATAAAGAATTAAAAAATAGGGCTGGGGGTATAGCTCAGAGGTAGAATGCCCCTGAGTTCAATCCCCGGTACCGCAAAAAGAAAAAAAAAAAAAATCTTAGTAGACATCAAACAGCAGAGCCTCAAAATGCACAAAGCAAAAACTGATAAAGCTCAAAAGAAAAAATATTCTAACTCTATAATCATAGTTGGGGACTGCAGCAAAGATTGAGAAGACCTGAATGGTATTGATGAGGTAGCCTAGAAGGCAAAGGTTAGGTAGGAGGATGGTATCGGGAGAATTCAGGAAAATATAGTTTTAAAATATAGCTTTTTAAAAAATCTGGAGAGTTAAACTAACTCCACCCCTTGGAAGTTTTCTTTGTTTCTGGCCCCACCTGAGATTCACCGCCAAACTCCGGAAAAGCCCAGCCCCCACCTGAAGCCCACATCCATCCTGGAACCTGAAAAGAGGAGGATCCAACTTTTCTGTGACCTTCCCCCACCTGAGGAGCCCACCTATCGCCCACCTGAAACCTGAGAGAGAGGGGCTGGAAAAGAAGGACCCCGCCCTCTCTTATATTTTCTGCACCTTCCTTTGTTCGCCCCTTCCCTCTTGGGACCTGCCCTTGGACTTGTCCGGGTGACCTATTCCCTTTCCACTCCCCTTCCCTTTTTATTCCCTTTCTCCCAGTTTTCCCCTAATTTTTTAATAAAATCCTGCCAGATGTTTCTGACTGGTATGTGTTAAAATTCTTTTTTCCACAATACCAAGGACCTGGATTTTTTGGGGGACACGCCGTACCCCATAACAGTATCATCTAACAGGAGCTAAGAGGGACCTTAACTCAACCTCAGCAAAAAAACAAGTTTTTTCAAACCTTCACTCAACATTTACCAAGAGAGAACATATTTCAGGTCATGAAACAGACCCCCTAACATTTCAAGTAACTGTAATCATGGGAGTGTACTCTCTGCCAGAATGAAACAGTCACAAACACAACAGAAACCTCTAAATGTGGAAATAAAATGACACTGCTGAGTAATCAAGGGGTCAAAGGGGATGTTTCAAGTTATAACCAGAGGATCATAGCTAGCCTCTGCAACTTAGCAAGGCTCTCAACAACCTAGCAAGACCCTGTTTCCAAATAAGAAATAAAATTGGAGCCCAGTGTGGTGGTGCATGCTTGTAATCCCAGCATTTGGGCGGCTGGGACCAGAGGATCCGGGTTCGCAGCCAGCCTCAGCTACCTAGTGAGGCCCTCCGCAACTTAGTGAGACTCTATTTCAAAATAAAGAATAAAAAATAGGGCTGGGAGTGTAGCTCAGGAGTAGAATGCCCCTGGGTTCAATCCTCAGTACCACAAAAACAAAGAACCAACAAACAAAAAACTCAACAGTAAAAACAAAACAACAGTCCAAGTTAAAAAAAATAGGTAAAAGCCAATTTCACTGAAGGGGATATTCAGATAGCTGCTAAGCCTTGAAAAGATGTTGAGGATCACTGGCCCTCAGGGAAATGCAAATTAAAATCACAAGGAGACATTCCTGCATAGTCTGACATACCTATTTGTTGACACCACCGAAGGTTGAAGAGGAAGAGAAAAAGCCGGCTCACTTGTCCACTGCTGGAGGGAGTGTGATACGCCACCCGCACTCTGGGAAGCAGCCTGGCAGTTTCTCATGAAGCTAAACATGCAATTACCACCCCCAGCACCCCCACTCCTGGGCACTTCTCCCAGCAAAATGGAAACTTCGGTTCACACTGTGCACAAGTGTTCATCGCAACTTTGTTTATAATATCTCGGAAACTGGAATCAGCCCCTATGTTCTTCAACAAGTCAATGGTGAAACAATGTGGTCTACTTCTCAGTTATAAAAAGAGATAAACTCTATATAATAACTTGGATGAATCCTCAGGAAATTATGTTGGGTCAGTAAGCCTACCCTCAGAGTTCCTTACTGTGGTTCCATTAATACAGCATTTTTAAGTAACGTTTAAGAATGGAGGACAGATTCGTCAGTTAGGGGCCCGCTGCCAGGAAGGGAGAAGTTGGAGAGTGATTAGAAAAAGGCAAGATGAGAAATTCCTAGGGTGTTGGAAGCATTCGGGATCTCAGCTGTGGCAGTAAATCTGAGAATCTACGCAGGTGATAAAATTGTACAGAACCAAATGCACGTGAATTCTAGCAAAAATAGGGAAAATCTGAGGACGATCCGATGATTCCATCAACGTCAACATCACGCCTGTGGTATATTAAACTACACGGCTCTAAACCTTTACCAACTGGGCGAGAGTGGGCCAAGTATACAGAGGACCTCTGTATTAATTCTTACACTTCATGTGAAACTACCATTCTCTCAATAAAAATTTTACTTGGAAATGCATACAAAGGTCAGATAAAGAGAGATACAGTCTTGGAGGTGGTTCTATTTTTTTTTTTTCTTCTCCCACAGGCATCCTACCTAACACAATGGCCTTGCTATAAAAATTGAATAAGAGGAATTGATGCCCTGTGGCTACTTATCAACATATCAAAAGTAAAATAAAGAAAGTACATTTCTAAAAATAATTTCAAAGCCCTATAAAATGCAGTTTTATGATGTTACGAAATGTGCTTGTTTTTAGGATCCGGAAAGCAATTTCCTTATATCAGAACCCACACTTTCTAAAATGAATATCCTTGGCTGGAAATGACTGACAGGATGCTATTCTGCATGACACAGGAATGAAATGACAGGGTGTCTTTGTTTTGTTTTGTTTTTTTCTCGAGGGTCTAGGCAGCCACAGTGCATCTGCATGGCTAGCGGTTGGTGGCTCTACCTTCTCCACGGCAGCATAGATTTCCATGAATCGTGCAGAAGAAAGTGCATATGTCACAGTGCTTTCACGCATTTTATAAGACCTGCAAAAATGACAGGGGCATTCTCTTGCCATGTTACTTTCAAGGGAAATTGCTTGGAACATAAGTATTTCACCAAACTCTATATACCATACAGAAAATATAGAAATGCATACAAATTTATATGTGATGAATTTCTCTGCCAAAAAAAGTATATATACACCAAACCAAAAAAAAAAAAAAAAAAAAAAAAAAAAAAAAAAAAAAAAAAAAAAAAGAAAGAAAAAGAAAGAGAGAGAAACAGGAGAGATAGTTTATTTACTGGTAACTGCAAGACAACTTCTGGACTTCCCTAGTTGTTGTATGGAGCGGCTCCCCAACAAGACACATGCTACTCCTTAGGACCTATGGTTACCTTCCTGAGAGAAAGGGTCTGCATAGATGTAAGTTAAGTGTTTGGGGATGCAGAGATCATCCTAGATTATTTGAGTGGCCATAAATCCAATGACGTGTGTCTTTATCCAACTGAGGCAGAGGGAGATCTGTCAGAGACAGAAGAGGAGACAGCACGTAAACAGAGGCAAAAGTTAGAGAGACGAGGACAGGAATGGCTAGAGAGACCAGGACGGCCACCAGAATTCAGAAGAGGTAAGAAACAGATTCTTCCTTGGGTTTCCCAGGGGGAAGGCAGCCCCGCCAGACTTTGCACTTCTAAAGATTTTTTTCCCCCCAGTACTGGGGATTGAACTCAGGGGCATTTTACCTCCAAGCTACACCCCCAGCCCCATTTTTTATTCTTTATTTTGAAACAGGGTCTCACTAAGTTGCGGAGGGCCTCACTAGGTAGCCGAGGCTGGCGGCAAACCTGGATCCTCCCATCTCAGCCTCCCAGGTACTGGGATGACAAGCGTGCGCCACCACGCCCGGCGTCTGAAGATTTTTAAAAGAAAAATAAAATCATGAAAGTGTTAGAAGAAAAGAGAGAAGAAGAATCCTATAATCTTGGGTTGGAGAAGGCCACCAGAAATATAACATGGATTAAATTAGTTATAAAAGACAGATGGAATTGTCTAAAATTACTTAAATCCAGAACACAAGAAATGCCCTGAATTGATACTGTTTGTTTTTTTTTTTTTTCAAAAAGGAAGTAAGATTCCATTCACACATCTTAAAAGACCTATTCGGTGGATGCCTGCTGGAGGGTGTTCCAAGTCAACCATTCCGTCTCTAAGGACCTGGATCCACCCTGGAGGCTTCATGAATCTTTTCTGCCACAAGGGAAAGAGAGGCAGAGATTGCCTTTGCACAGACAAACGAGAAGAATAAAAGACGTGTGCAGAGAGGGCCGACATAAATGATGAAGAACTAAGTATCCATGTCATGCTAGTTCCCAGTTCTAGCCGTTTTCCAGGGCCAAGGTGCAGTCCTGCCTTTAGACACCGGGAGACGTTCCACTATCCTTCAACTACCCCGGGGGCTTCTTTTACTTACAACAAAAGATGTCTACATGAATACATTTAATTATATTTAAGATGAACTTCTGTGACTCACAAATTCTGCTTTTCAGAACCTGAAATATGGAGACGGCGGCAGGTAGAAATGTTAATCCAATATTTAATTCATTAAATATTAATTTATGTCAAATCAATTAGGAAAATACCGAGTCCCTACTATGTTTCAGGCATTGTTTAAGGCAATGTGGACACAGTGATTTCTGAGACAAATGGTCACTGTAGAATTATTTATAAAAACAGAAACCATTCAGATGGATGTCCAGTAATTGGGGACGGATTGTGGGCTATTAACTGAACATTATCTACATTAATGTCACTTAAGCATTAAAATCCATTTATAATAATAAGGAAAAGTATGTTATTTTAAGAGAAAAGGCCAATGAGATATCAACATATTTTAATAAGTATAAAAACATTATAAACCTGTATGTAGAACAAAAGAGTGGAAGAGTTGAAGTGTTGATAGCTATCTTTGAACAGTGAGACCATGGCTAATATTTTTCTATAGTATAGATTTCCAAGCTTTCTATAATGAGCAAGCCTACTTTGGGGAATAAAATAAAATAAACTGAAATCAAACATTAAGGAGAGCTTTAGAAGCAGGGCATGGCGGAACACATTTCTAATCCCAATATGTGGGAGGCTGAGACAGGAGGATCACAGGTAGACGGTCAGGCTCAGCAATTCAGTGAGACCTCAGCAACTTAGTGAGACCCTGTTTCAAAATAAAAACAAAATAGGGCTCTGGGTGTAGCTCAGAGGTAGAATGCCCCTAGGTTCAATCCCTAGTATAAAAAGGAGGAGGATGGGGACAAGGATGAAGAGGAAGAGGAGGAGGAGAAGGAGGAGAAGGAGGAGAAGGAGGAAGAGGAGGAGGAGGGAGAGAAAGAGGAGGAGAAGG
Source organism: Graphiurus murinus (assembly GCA_004027655.1). Lineage (NCBI taxonomy): Eukaryota > Metazoa > Chordata > Mammalia > Rodentia > Gliridae > Graphiurus > Graphiurus murinus. Next base: position 58,917 of record PVLC010007936.1, read on the forward strand.
AGAGACTTAGGGGCCAGGCATGGTGGCACATTCCTATAATCCCAGTACTTAAGAGGCTGAGATAGGATGACTGCAGGTGTGTGACCAGTCTCAGAAAGTTAGCAAGACCCTGTTTCAAAATAAAAAATAAAAAGGGCTGGAGGTATAGCTCAGACATAGAATGTCCCAGGGTTCAATCCCCAGTGTGTATGTATATGTGTGTGTATATGTGTGTCTATATATATATATATATATATATATATATATATATATATATATATATATATATATATATATATAAAGAGGTTTAGGAAAACCGCATCAGGAGTTCAAGTCAGCAGAGGTATCTACTGTCTAGTATCTGAATGTAAAGAAGCTATGGGCTCGGACTCCCAACTGATTCACCAGAAACTAAGTGGAAGGGATGGTCCTCCCAGCCCCCCACAAATAATGGCAGCCCAAGTCAGAAAGCAGACGGGCTGACAATCCCTGTGGAGGTTTGCGCCCCCCCACCCCACCCCCACCTTACGGCTGTGTGCCTCAGAGCCACGGAGGCTTCCTTGGAGTCCCTTGGGTGTGTTACTGTTTGGCGTCCTCCCGGGAGGAGGCAGAGCCTTTAGGAGGTGGGGTTTAGTGGGGGGAAGTTAGGTTCTTGGGGAGAGCTCTTGAAGTGGATATTGGCAGCCCCGACCTTTCCGCTCTTGCTCTGTTTCCTGGCCACTGGGCCTCCTCTGCCATGATATACTGAGCCCTCACAGACCCAGAGGAACTGGGCCAAGTGATCATGGGCTGAAGCCTCTGACACTGCAAGCCATACTGAACCTTCCCTCCTTTTAGACTGGGAGTCTAAAAGGGAGGCAGCTTCCTGTATCTTCTCAGCCACAGGAGAGCAGGGCTTCCCTTCCCTTGGATCCTTCCTCCTGCTCCTCACTGAGGAGTCTGCACAGGAGGTGGCACCGGAGTTAAAAGTCCCCGCCACTAAAGCATCTGAAAGCCACACAGGTGATTCGAGAATTACAAGGGTCTGAGGGGGTTCCTTCAAGTCAAGCAATGCTGACAGCATGGGGAAAAAAATTCTCAAAAGGGCAAGGAAGTTCTCAGGCAGAAGCCGCTACCATTTTCAAACCTGAGCGTTTGGGTAATGCCACGGATTTGCTGCTCAGCTTCTGTCCTGCCCGTATAAAAGAGCGAGGGGCAAGTGACATTGGAGACAGGTGCATGCTGAGCTCTGGCTGTGGGTCTCCCTCGTCTGCCGCTGCACCTCCAGCCACCAAAGAGACCCTCCTAACTCCAGGAACAAAGAGAACACAGGACTGGAAGAGGCCAGGCTGCCTTGGTGGGTTCAGAATGCTATAATGAAAACTCCCGAGGCTGGATAGCTTAAACAACAGAAATGTGTTTCTCATAGTTCTGGAAGAGAGAAGTCCATGACCCAGGAGGCAGCCTGTTGGACTCTGGTTGCTTCCTGGCTCAGAGATGGCCCTCTTCTCTCTGTGTTCAGGTCACCGAGAGCAGAGACAGAGAGCTCTCAAGTCTTTCACTGGGGCACAGATTTCACTCCTGGGGGCTGCACCCTCAAGACCTAATCACGACTCCAAGGCACCCCTAAGACCACTGTCGGGGGCCTAGTTCGGCCGGCTAGACCTCGCCTCTAGATGGCGCCTGGCAGAGTGCCAGAAGCACCTGCAGGTGGATAACATTCTAGGGCTGCCCCACGCCAGAGCACATGCACCAGCACGCCCGACTCGTGGCCAGCCCAGGTGAGAGCTGTATGAGACGCCTCGTGGCTTAGGCCCTGGGTGGCTTTAAGAGCCTCCACCTCTCGCCCAAGAGAGAGAGAGAGAGCTGCTGGACAGAGTTGCTGAGTTGTTGATGCGGTTGTTGTTGCTGGGGAAAGAGTTGCTGTTGAGGAAAGGCTGGAGTGGGTTGCTGGGGAAGTTCTGGGAGGAAAAGTTGTGGGTTGCTAGTGGAAGACGGATTGCTAGAGAGAGGGGTTATTGGAAGTCTGTTGGAAAGGCACTATTTGGAAAGACGACTTCTGTACTGTGTTATTGCTTGTGTAGTGCCCTTGATCCCAGAAAGAGAGAGATATAATAAAAGAGGTTCGA
>PVLC010007937.1:0-60906 GCA_004027655.1 Graphiurus murinus
CCCTCCCTCCTCCTCCTCTTCCTCCTCCTCCTCCTCCTCCTCCTCCTCTTCTCTTCTTCTTGTACTGGGGATTGAACCCAAGGGCATTCTACCTCCAAGTTACATCCCAGCCCTTTTTATTTTGAAACTGGGTCTCGCTAAATTGCTAAGGCTGACCTCAAACCTGTGATCCTCCTGTCTCAGCTTCCCAAGTACTAGGATTATAGGTATGTATACATTGGTTTGGAGTTGGGTGCTGTGGTACAGGCCTGTAATTCCAGTACTTTGGAGGCTGAGACAGGAGGATTGCAGGTTAGACTCCAGCATGCGATAACTTAGTGAGACTCAATTTCAAAATAAAAAGTTCTGGGAGTGTAGCTCAGAGGTAGAATGTCTATGAGTTAAATCCAAGTGCCAGAATAAAATAAAACAAAATAAAATGTACATCGGTTTGGGTCATTTTCTTATTTGGAAGTCTCCAAAGAATATTTATCCCATATAGAAGAAATTCCAAGTTTTTTATTCTGTCCTTTACAAAGATCTCCATAGTCTGGCCACTGCACCCCACTCCTGTCCAATTGTCTACTGCCCTGGACTCAGAGTACACTACCCTCCACATCCTCCTCTCAGCTCTCAGCCCCCATGGACTCCCCATCCACGTCACCTGGGAAATGCACCTGGCCCCTTGCCTTGGCCCTCTCTCTTTTCCCATCTGCATCTGTCTGACGTCATTGTCATGGATGGCCCATGACAATGAATCCTTCGTCTTCGACTGGTTCTGTCCCCAAGTTCCACCACACAGCCTGCACCTCCTGGGCATGCACGAATGTGCACTGAATGCCTATGTGCAGAGGTTTGACAAAAAATTCTCCCAAACCATCTCACAGGTTAATAGCATGAAGTGAGAAAAATCTCCTAAGTGCCATTTACGAAGCATATCAGGGCATCAACGAGACACCGTCACGCATTACCTGACAAATCCTTAACTGATCAGGTCTTGTGGCCTCTATTTGTCAGGCATACCCAGGCTCAGGAGGCTAAATGAGTTGTGACATGTCACGCCATTGGTGGCAGGAATGGCAAGCCCTCCTTATGCAGGACCTCAGGGACTCTCAGGAACTTTCCTGCCTCTACGGAGCCCCAGTGTCTAGACTGGGAACCGGGACAGGCATGCATCTCTGCTTGCCAGTAACAACCTTGCCTGACTTAATACTAAGACAACATCTGATTGACGTGTCCAATATGTTTGATGGAAATAGTCCAAAACTCAGGCCTGTCTAATGTTATTCAGCACCTAGTGGTTGGTGCTAACTTTAAACGCTTTCAGCCCTGGTATTCTTTGAAGAATACAATGAGGAGTCATGGAAGCATCCAGTCCTTGTGTGCATGCAAAAACCAGTCATATGCAGAAAATGAAACCTCTGGGCCTCATAAAGAGCAGGCTAGCCCGTGGCCCTATCCAAATCATTGGTGCTATCAAATAGGCCATGGAAGAGGGGGCGTGTAGGGAGAAGATCCTGGTCATGAATGAGAGGGCGCATTACACTGTATGCAGAGCTCCCCATAGCATCTCGGGAACACAGGTGGAAAAGGAAGAAGTCACTAAGGTAGGGTGTGTGTGTGTGTGTGTGTGTGTGTGTGTGTGTGTGTGTAAGAGAGAGGGGGAAGAAAGTTTCCATTGACTTTTATTCTTCACAAGCATCAAGAAAACTCCACTCTCAAAGCCAGGTGGAATGTCTCATAATAGGAGATGCCGCCTGGGCCGAGGCGGGCTGTGCGTGGTAGGCACCCAAGTGCGCCTCTTCTCCTCCGGCTACTACAAGAGATTTGGAGGCCACATGCTTTCATTCTGAGCAAACAACAAAAAGTACCTATCAATCTGTTAACTATGTTACCTTGGGATTTTTTTATGCGTACACACACACACACACACACACACACACACACACACTCTCTCTCTCTCTCTCTCTCTCATTGTTTTTTTTGCTTTTTGTTCTTTTTCCAGAGCAGGAGAGAGGGGTCATGCAGTTCAGCTCTAAGAAGCACCTGGTTTCTACCCCATTCGAATACTCTGTGCTTTTAACATGGTCACTTTCTTGTAGTGTAACCCTGCCCTGAAGAAACATCCAATATGCACTGAAGAAAACCACAGACAACCCAAGAACTGAGCAGGAGCAATGAACAGTATCTGTTCAAACACATTTCCATTAAACAAAATAAATCTCAAGGACAGTGTAGCCTGGATTTTCAACTTTACTTTGGCTTTCCCGAGTCAATGTAAGAAGAGAAGCAAGATGCTTCTGGAGCCACGTGAGGCTCATTCCTAATCCCGCCCGAGGTCCCTCTCATACATACCCTGTGCTCTGTGTCACAGCAGACGGATTCCCGAGCTCTGCTGAGTTGTAAAAATGTGTTCCAGGTTGTAACTAGACAAACATGACTTAACCCGAGAGTAATGCTTTAAAACAAATTTCATAACATCTGTCATGTCATTTTTAAGCAATACCTTCTGTTTCCACAGAACTCAAACACAGCTTTGTTTTTAAAAGTTGAATTTCACAGGTCTTTCTCCAGCGCTATGGGATATTCACTTCTGATAGTAAAAGACTTCTACTAGGGAGGAGAAGGTTCCTGGATGTTTTAGCATTTCAACTCCATGGAGTTAGGTTATAAATCAGTCTGTTTGACGAGAATTAAGAAAACAATTGTCTAGTAAACTGTCATCTTAATCCCCAAAAACACATTTCTGCAAGAATTTGAGAATATTATGCTAAGTGAGATCAGCCAGGCTCAGAAAGTCAAGGGTCACATGTTTTCTCTTGTATGTTGAAGCTAGAGAGAAAATGGAAACAAAAGAGACTTCAGCTAAATGAAGAGAGGGACCAGCAGGAGAGTGGGAGGGGACTGAAGGAGAGGGGTGAGGAGGGGAAAAGGAGGATGGAGGAAGAAAATTGTTCAAATACTGCTGAGTCCATGTATGAAGGTATTGCTACCAATCTCAATGCCATGTACAGGGAGGGAGGAGGGGGAGGGGTGGGATGCAGAAGGAAACACTCTGCAATCCTCCTGTCTCAGCCTCCCAAGTACTGGGATTACAAGTATATGCCACCATGGCTGGCTTATTTCTTTCATTCTTTATAGGGCATATAAAAAGAAAATCTATCTTATATAGTAGAATTTATTCTGCTTCCTGCCACAGTCCCTAATAGGTCATGGGTGAGGGGAAGTCATATTAAGCTTAAGAAGAGAAAGAAGGCTTTAAAAATGTATTTTCACATAAACAACAACAACAAAAAATGCATGTATTCCAGCAAAATTCCCATCTAAACAAAATGAGCCTAGGAACCCTGCAGACCTCCTTATACCACCTAGTGGAAGAACCCATCTGCAAAGCTTTGGAGTGTGCGTATTTCCAACTCATGTTGCGTATTTTCCAAGCCATGTCAACTCAACTGATTAGGCACTCTACATAGTACACATACTTTGCTGCTCTTTTTTCAGTTTAGTTTTCTCTGAACTTGACACAGGAAAAAGAAAAGAAAGGAAATTCTCCTCATCAGCCAATTTAAGAAATTTTACACATATTTACTGATATCTATTTTGTGTGTGTGTGGTACTGGTGAATGAATCCAGGGGCATTCTACCTCTGAGCTATACCCCCTAGTCCTATTTTTATTTTGAAACAGAGTCTCACTAAGTTGTTGAGGGTCTCTCTAAGCTGCTGAGGCTGGCCTTGAACTTGCAATCCTCCTATCTCAGCCTCTCAAGTATTGAGATTACAAGTGTGAGCCACTGTGCCTGACTTATTGCCATCTTTTAGATAAAGTTTTTTTAATGAAGGAAATAGTGATGCTACTGAGTCCTCAGTCAGGACATTGTTTTGGTCCTAGCCTAAAATTTTAGACAGGGAATTTCACAACAATTCAAAGCTATTTTGCTTGTATTAAAGGAAACTAAGATTAAAATATTCAGTCCACTCTGTAGAACCATCACTGGACTATGTTTAGTTAACGTGTGCTGCCATTAATGAGCAGAAGCTGTTTCTCTACCCTATAGATGCCACTGTTCCCTGAGGGCTCTATTCCTTTCTTATTTTTTTTTTTTTTTTTTTTTTGTGGTACTGGGGATGGAACTCAGGGGCATTTTACCTCCGAGCTATACCCCCAGCCCTATTTTTTTATTCTTTATTTTGAAACCGGGTCTCGCTAAGTTGCGGAGTGCCTCACTAGGTAGCTGAGGCTGGCCGCGAACCCGGATCCTCCGGTCTCAGCCTCCCGAATGCTGGGATTACAAGCGTGCGCCACCACACCCAGCTCTTTCTTATCTTTTTGCCTTCCCTCCTTTTTTTGAGGTGTTGAGGATTGAACCTGGGGCCTTGTGCATATAAGACAAAGTGCTCTACCAGTGAGCCATACTTTTAACTCTTGTTACCTGCTCTCAAGTGTAGTGTCATCTACTTCCATGACCCTAGATGTCATCCAGATTGAGTAATTTTTATTTGGCATGCTGAAATGAATTTGTTATTCATTGCATGAGCAGCCAAGTAAAGCATTTATTCAAACATTTCCCACTGGGCCATAGACATTGACGTGCTCATTATTAGTCTGTTTAGAATATTTAACTGAAAATCCAAAGTGGATTTTCATTTTAATTTCATAGCTCCCTAAGAAGAATTATGAAAAGCTACTCAGCTCACAGGTGGAGATGAGGGGACTCCTGTTTCAGAGTACTGTTTGCTAAGGCTTTTGAGGCCCTCCTCTTCTTCCTCTTGACTGAATTTATTATTAGTAAAAGTTAGAATGTGCAAACAAGTTTTTACTTATTTTTATTATATTTTTAATGGAAACTTTTAATCAAAGTACAATATGTAAGGTGGGCAAGGTGCTCATGCCTGTAATCCCAGAGTATCACACTTTCAAGGCCAGCCTCAACAACTTAGTGAAACCTTGCTTCAAAATAAAAAATAAAAAGGGCTGAAAGTGTAGTTCAGGGGTAGAATGCCCTTGGGTTCAATCCCCAGCACACCAAAAAAGGTACAATAAATATACACAAAGTACAAAGATCATACATGCACAGCTCAGAGGATGTTTCCTTTTCACAAAATTAATACCTGTGGAGGTAGACCTCAGATTAAACAAACAAATAAGAAAACCCAGGGACTTAACTTCCAGAAGCTTCCTTGTGCTCTTTCATTTCCCACTCCTCCTCCCTCCACCCACACATAATCACCACTGATCCCAAGACCATCAATTAGTTTGGCAAGTATGGGGACTTTACACATGTCAATGACCGTGTGGATGTTTATGGAGTCGTCTTAAACAGTATGCAACATTGACTAATATAAGTAAGGAAATGAGTTTTGTGTCTGTTAGTCAATGTGCCTGAGCTGATTGCCCTTTTTCTCTGCAAATATTCTACAATGAACAATCAGCAACACCGTGCAAAGCCTCTGGGATGGGAAGCCTCACCATCTATGTCTCAGTTTTCCCCTCATGGTAGTAAGTCTCTGATTGTACTCTGGAAATGGCCCGAGTCTCCTATGTATCACTCGATGGCACAAAAAAGGCTCCTGGCTGCCACCTGGGACCAGTTTCCAGGGAGCAGCCCTGGGAGATGCTCTGCCCCATCAGCTTGAGCCTCCGAGGCCTGGCCTCACTTGCCGGGGGGCAACCTGTGCACCGGGTATGTGCAAGGCCATCTGTAAAAGCAGCTGTATGTCACGCCCACAGTCCAGACTCAGTGACCATTTACAAAATGCAGACTCCATTCACAGAAGTGACTGATTGACAGGGAGGCGACATAGGGCCCTGACACACACAAGCCCCTCCCCCAACTATAAAAAGACAGGGAACTCATGGGGTCAACCCTCACCAGAGCCATATGCCACCATTCCCACCTTGAGAACCTTCCAGAACAGGAGGTAATATAGGTTTATGAGCTGATCCCAGAGAGAATGCTTTATTGTATCATTCCCATCACCACATTCCAACTTTTCTTTTGTGGGGGGAGACAGGTATCATATTGGGTAATTGGGAAAATGTCATTATTGATCGACCATAAATATATAAAAATAGACAACTTGTCTAAGTGCTGCTATAGCATTGCTCCTGTACTATTCTTCCAAAAAATGCAGGTGGAGGACAATGGCACTTCAGCAGAGGTGGCCTGCAGCACCCACGGGAGAGCACACTCCCAGTCCAGTCCCTTTTCCTCCTCCTCTTTGGTTGAGTTTCTCCCTGGAAGTTTGGACTTGCAATTCCTTTGCTTTTCTTTGCAAAGTTCCTTCTACAGGAATCCTGGTTATTGCAAGTTAATATCAGATTACCCAGGGCCAGGGAGAATTGTGTCAGCCTAAGTAAATAAACACATCATTAAGGCATAATGCATGAAAACAACCCCTGTGGCTACATAGAAGGCAAATTTAAAAAGAGGATAAATGCCCAGCTCTACAAATACCCCTCTCCAATCCAGTTCCCCTCATAGAAGATTATGATTGTTTAATCCTAAGCCAAACAAGACCACAGAATTAACAGGGAAGAAGATTGCACAATCAGAAATGGTGGGGCAAGGAGATTCCTCTGGCTCCTGACCAGTCTGGCTGCTGGTGACTCTAATCCTGGCTACCTTGTGCTCTGTGAACGTGCTGGGAAGACAGACCATATTCCTCAGTCCCCAGACCAGTATTGAGCCTTTTTAATAGCCTCGAAAGGAGCATGCCAGTCACCCCAGAAAAGGGGGATGGAAGGAGAGAATGGGCAGAAAGAGAAGAGGGAAGGGAAGAAAGAAGACTGACCCTTAGATGGGGAGGAGGTGACTCCTTGGCAAAGCAGGAAGTGCATGCAAGCCCAGGTGATTATGGCCTGTCCCTTGCATCCTGCTCCAAAGGGATGTCCAAAGGAACCACACTACCAAGTCCCTTTCACTCTGTAGAAGGTCATCTTGTTCCCTACAGAGTCAACAGTCAGAAGAGGTAGGTAGAGGATACAAGTCAACATAGGAGGGGAAGAAGAAGGGCCCTATTAGTATTAGTCTTTTCTAAAGTTGTAACAAAATACCCAAGGCTACACCCTGCTTCAGATATTTTGAAAAAAAAAAAAAAAAAAAAAAAACTCTTTTTAAAGAAAAGAGGTGTATTGTTCACAGTTTGGGAGACTGGAAAGTCCAAGGTCAGGCAGCCCATTTGTTCCTCCTCTGGGGAGGACTCCACTCCACTGTGAAGCAGAGAGTCTCAAAGTGACAGGGGCACACGCAGAAGAGACCGCACGGCAGGACAGACTTGCTCTCTGAGCATCAATTCTCTTGTGAAAGAACCAAGGCCCTGCAGAAGGACACGGATTCCTTCTGAGGGCAGTACTCCACTGTCCACTGGGCCCACCACTTCTTATTTTTTTCTGTGGCACTGGGAATTGAACCTAGGGGCATTCTACCTCTGAGCTACACTCCCAGCTCTTTTTATTTTTAATTCTGAAACAAAGTTGCCAAGGCTATCCTTGAACCTGTGATCCTCCTGTCTCAGCCTTTCAAATACTGGGATTACAGGTGTGCACCACCATGCCTGGCTTTCTATCACTTTTTATCACCACACTGGGAACCAAGTTACCAACACATAGACAGTTGAGGAACATACTCAGATTGTATCTAAACCAAAAAGGAGGGCAGTGAATCGGGGAAAGCTCAAAGGCAGAGACCAAGTGCCTGAGGTTGACAGATGGCAGAGAAGCAGTAGGAGTAGGAAATCAAATTTTGCTCACCCCAATACTTGTATTTGGGACTTCCTCCCCCAAAACGCTCCCTTCCTCCCTCCTTCCTTTCTTCCTTTCGTTTTTTTTTTTTTTTTTTTTTTTTTTTTTTAAACTAGGGATTGAAACCAGGGGCATTCTACTGCCAAGCTACATCTGCAACCATATTTTACTTTTTTATCTTGAAACAGGGTCTTGCTAGGTTGCTGAGAGTCTTACAGAGTTGCTGTGTCTGTCCTCAAACCTGCCATCCTCCTGTCTCAGCCTCCCAAGTATTGGAATTACAGGTGCATGCCACCATGTCTGGCCCCAAACACTATTTTTCAAATCATGCTCAGGATCATCTCGGGCCAAGGAGGGGCAACAAATGAAAAAAACTCAAAGCAGCCAGGATTGCTGCATGGGAGGAAAGATCTGTAAAGGGAACGGGGTCATCGCCCACCCAGCTCAAGTGATCAGATACAAAGCCTCTCTATTGGCCCAAAGAGAAAAAGACAGAGAGCAAACCTGGGCAGATGCTGATTTTAGAATGGTCATGCTGCCTCCCATAGCCTGCCTCCAAGCAGAGAAGGCTGGAGGACACCAGCAAAAGCAGAGCCTGTATGCAGAGAAGAGGAAGCTGCATCATCCACAGACAAATCGCCCCTGGGAATCTGGGGAATGTGGGTGGTGAGTGACTGAGAATGAAGTCCTAATGTGGCTGCCTCCTCCAAAGCTGTACCATCGCTGTTCTGAGTCCCAAAGGACCAACTTGGATTTGCTGAATCTTCTGCAGCGCCCTGTGATGGGTGAAGAAGGGATAGAGCCCAGCCAGCCGGTGCCCATCAACTTGTCCTGGTATGCTGAAGCTCAAACCCTTCTGGGACTGGATGCTCATGGGAGGCAGGAGTGAAAGGTCCATTCTCCCAGGATGTCCTTGCAAGTGAGGGACACTGAAGGTAGGCTAGATGGCTGCATCTGAGGAACCCACTTTGCATCTTCTGCCCTAGGAAGTCCTTTCTTCTGCAGGGAATACCAGCTATACAACAGCATGGAATGAGTAGAAACCCAAATGTCTGACTGCTTCCTGTTCTCTGCCATCACATTTTAAACTGCATTTCCCATGCTACGAGCAGCAGAGGCTCGGGGATTTGCAAGACTTTTCTGAGCAGCTCTGACTCAGGCTCGTGGCCAGCACAGCGTCCATGTCCTGAGTGGTCACTGCGGCTCTGCAGACTGTGATGTGCGGCTGGGTTCTCCAGTTCTACCCGCAGGCGCCACCCATAGGGGCCTTTCTCTAGTCATTTAAAGAAGCTGAGAGAAGGGAAAGTGACAAGTGTCTTCCACTCTACTCCAGACTTCTGCTCTGCAGTGGGAACCCCACATCACCCCTCAGGCCCTACCATAAGACCCTGCAGGGTACACAGCCTGTCAGCAAGCAGGCAGGGTGATTAGCTCCTCTCAAATTCCCAGTAGGCAAGAGACCCGTACACATATTAGTCTGTAATAATAATAAACATAGTCTTCTAAGCTAGGTGTGGTGGTACATTCCTGTAATTCCAGTACTTAGGAGGCTGAGACAGGAGGAACTCAGCTTCAAGGCCAGCCCCAGCAACTTTGTGGGACCCTATTTCAAAATAAGAATTAAAAAGGTTTGGGGGTGTAGCTTGGGGGTAGAATGCCCCTGGGTTTAATTCCCAGTACCTAATAATAATAATAATAATAATGATAATAATAATAATAATAATAATAATAATAATAATAATAAATTTTAAAAGATAGTCCCATAATAAAATGACACAGTAGACTCTTAAGAACACAGAGAAGCAGCACATGGGGGAGGGACTGCTAGGGAACCTCTGCAAGAGGACACATCGCTGACTGCTGGGGGCCCTGGAGACAGCCCAGGGCCAAGTCCCAGCTCCCCGCCTAGCTGGGTGTCCTGAGCCCATTCCTTAAGTTCCACTGGAACTCAGTTTCTTGCCTGGAGTCAGAAGGAGAGTGTGGACTAAATGTATAAAGCACTCAATAAGGTGTTCTGCAGTTGGTTAGATGATATCATCATAATCATCATCATCATCATCATCACCATCACCATCACCATCACCCCAGGCACAGAGGCACTGAGGAAAAGGTTTCCCGATAAAATCAAAGAGAATGACTATTTTAATTTTCAGCCATTCCATCAGTGAATATGGACAAGGGACCTGTAGCTAATTTTTAAGTAGGAAAATGGATATCACTTTAGAATAAATAACATTCAGCTGGGTGGGGCGGCATATGCCAGTAATCCCAGTACTTGGGAGGCTGAGATGGGAGGATCATAGGTTTGAGGCCAGCCTCAGAAACTTAGTGAGAACTTCAGCAACTTAAGGAGGCTACCTCCAAGCTAACTTAAGGAGGTGTAGCTAGGAGGCAGAACTCCCCTGGGTTCAAATCCCCAGTGCACACAGAAGAAAATTAAAATAAACAACATTCAATGAGCGCCTAAAACTGACAGTACAAATAAATATCCATCTTCTGACAATTAATCAAGCGTCTTTGCCTAGCACGCCACATGAGTTTAATAAACATTAACTGGTGATGATTGCCTTGAAACAGTTAATGAATATAATGAATATAAAATGCCAACAATTAAACTTATAAGCATTTTACAGAATTAAGGTGCAAAGGAATTGTTCTTTATCTGTAGAATTCAATTTTCTCTTCCCTGTTCTTCCTGGACTCAGTTCTGTGTGGGAGAAAGTGGATGTGAACAGATTATTTGGAAATGCTGCCAGGGTATGAATGACCCAAGCACTGTCCTTGCATTTTAACCCCCAGCAGTCTGATCTGTATTGATGATTTTTTTAAGAGGAGGAATAAACATGCACAGTGGTGCACCCCTATGATCCCAGTACTCAGAAGGCTGAGCCAGGAGGATCTCAGATTGGAGGCCAGCCTCAGCAATTTAGTGAGATCCTGTTTCAAAATAAAAAGGGATAGAGGAGTAGCTCAAAGGTAGAAGACCCTTGGGTTCAATTCCCAGTATCTACCTACATCTATCTATCTATCTATCTATCTATCTATCTATCTATCTATCTATCATCTATCTATCAAGAGGGAGTGGTCAAGTCAATTTAATCTTTTCAAATAATGAAGATTTTATCTCTGCTAGGGCACCCTTTCCAGTTCCACTGGGTTTGACACTCAACCCTGCATTTCAAACCTCTTTAATACAATAATGGTAATACCACCTTAGCCACCATCATCTTCTGATTGCAGGGTGTCCACTCAGTGCCCAGCGAGGTTTTCCTGTTCATCGGCCCCTGTGTTCCTGCCTGAGCCCTACAGGAAGCAGAGCCATGGCAGCTGCCAGCATTTATTTACACACATTCCTGCCTCAAGTTGAATTAATGAAGATAATTTAACTCAGGCACTGTCCCTCCTGCTCTCCTTTCTCTTTGCCCCATGCTGGCCTGCTTTCTCCTTCACACCCTCCCTGGCAGTCTTCCCCTGGTGCTCAGACACACATGGGACTCAGTGGATCTCTACCTTTAGTGTCCTAGAATCACCTGGGACTCTCATTCAAATGCAGAGTCCAGTCCAGTAGCTCCAGGGTGGGGCCTGGGGCTCAGCATTTCCAATAAGCCTCTGTGCGTGGATGCTGCTCACCTGGGACCACACTGTGACTAGTGATGCCCTTGCTGAGGAACCGAAAGGCAAATGTAACTTCTAATCAAGGCCATGTAAGGGAAGGCACTGTTGTCCTGCAGCGTCTGTGGAGGAAGGGAGGGAGGTTCCAGGACCCTATGGAGACCCAAATCCTCCTCAGGTCCCTTAAAGAACATGGAACAGGATTTGCATAGAACCTGTGTACATCCTTCCATACACTTTATTACTTATTGGGGTTCTGGGGATTCAACCCAGGGACGTTCTACCTCTGAGACACACCTCCAGGTCTATTTTATTTATTTATTTTGAAACAGGTCCTCCCTAAATTGCTAAGGGTAATGCTAAGTTGATGGGCTGCTCTTGAACTTGCAATCCTCCTGTCTCAGCCTCCCAAGTCCTGGAATTACTGGCGTCCGCCACCTCACCTGGCTTATCTTATATACTTTAAATCATCTCCAGATAACCTATGATACCTGGGCAATCAAATGCCATGTAAATAGTTGTTATGCTGTATTGTTTATATAATAATGGCAAGAGAAGAAATCTGAAGATATTCTCTGCAGATACATTTTTTTTTTTTTTTTGAACCCAGGGGCATTCTACCACTGAGCCATATCCCTAGCCTTTTTTATTTTTTATTTTGAGACAAGGTCTCCCTAAGTTACCCAGGCTGGCCTGGGACTTGTGATCCTCCTGCTTCAGTCTCCTGAGTTGCTGTGATCACAGGTGTGTGCCACTGCCATCTGGCTAAGATGCCATTATTTCCCCCCCTGAATATTTTCAATCTCTGTGAGTTGAGTGAATTCCCGGACATGGAACCTGAAGGTAGGAAGGGCCAAGTGTATATCAAAAGCATCTTTCTCTTTCTGTATAGGAGATGTATTTTCCTTGTCTACCTTTAACCCTTAACACAATTCTACACAAATTCCAAAGCTTAGGAACTAAAGAAACCACGGAACAGGAATGCTGGGACCCTAAACTTTTACACAAAAAGCTAAAGTAACCCCACATGAGAAACTTCAGTGTGGATGTGGTTAGATGCAGGAGGTCTGTTTATTGCACTGGGCAGACCAACGAGGAATTTCCTGCATTCTATGCCAAAGTTAAGAGTGCAAGCAGCTCTTTCTGAAGTTTGTGTAGTGAAATCAGCAGATCCCCTGTGTATTAACACATTGTATACCTTTCTAGTTATCCCTGGCAAAAATCCTTCCACATTCTACCAAGTGTGGAAAAGCCTTAAAAAGTGGTTAGGGAGAAAAAAATTCTAAAACAAGTAAACAAAAATAAATTAATTAATATATTTGAACCCTAGTGTCAATGTGTTGGATTTTTTGTTCTTCTTGGATATGAACACATGCAATATCTCAGCAATAAAAATCCTAACCTTGTACCTGATACTGTCTGCCTAGGTCTATACAAACTGAATCTTTAGCTGCTTCCACAAAGAAAGGCTTTCATGTTTAAGTTTGCACAGAAAAGTAGATTTGAGGAATTTATTTTTTTGAAGAAAGATTGAATTTATCATGAAACATATTTCATTGAGAAACCAGTAAAATTGAACCACCTTTTTACCCAAACCACAAAGACTGCAAATTCCTTTGCTGGAAAAATTAGCTGCTTCTGTTGAAAAGATTAAACTTATGCTGAACAGCTTTGAGGTGAGATTGCCTTTTCCTTTTGGGAGTACATAACTTGTAACAATAAATAGCAGCTTCTGAGGATAGAAAAAATG
Source organism: Graphiurus murinus (assembly GCA_004027655.1). Classification (NCBI taxonomy): domain Eukaryota; kingdom Metazoa; phylum Chordata; class Mammalia; order Rodentia; family Gliridae; genus Graphiurus; species Graphiurus murinus. The sequence continues at coordinate 13,084 of PVLC010007937.1, forward strand.
GTAGCTTACCTGTACCATCTCCTTACTGTTAAGGTTCTTCCAGCAGATTTACATGAATGGATCTAAATATGGTCTAGAAAGGGCCTCACAATGCCTAAATTCTGCTGCAAAAACAAAACTCATCTGAAATCTTCCATTACCCTAAAAGCATCACTGTAAGGATTATGGGCTGAGGCCCTAACTTCTGTTGGTTGTAACTCACTTGCTCAAATCAAACTACCAAAGCTGTCGTGGGGCCGCACACCTGTAATTCCAGGACTTGGGAGGCTGAGATGGGAGGATCACAGGTATGAGGCCAGCCTTAGCAACTTAGTGAGACACTCAGCAACTTGAGTGAAACACTGTTTCAAAATAAAAAAACAAAAAAGGCTGGGGGTGAGGCTGGGGGTGTCACTCAGAGCTGGAATGCCCCTGGTTCAATCCCTGGTACCAAAAAAAAAAAAAAAAAATTTAAACTACCAGAGTTTGTTTTCATTAATATAATGAAAGAATGCTAATTACACTCTTTTCCTCTTCTCTCTCTCTCTCTCTCTTTTTTTTTTTTTTGGTTACTCCTAACTTGACAGCATCTTGAGAAAACAAACAAAAATTATCCTTTCTAACCTGATGGAGTAATTGACTCTTTCATAAAAAGTAAGTTTGCCAAGAGGCAGCCCTCTGTGTCTTAGCTGCCAGATTTTCTGGAAGCAGGAGTAAAAGGAAAATTGTTAATCAAATCGCTATAGACAGCTGGGCATGGTGGCACATGCCTGTAATCCCAGTACTTGGGAGGCTGAGATAGGAGGATTGCAGGTACAAGGCCAGCCTCAACAACATGATAGGGTCCTCTGCAACTAAGTGAGACCTTGTTTCAAAATAAAATAATCAAAATAATAAATAAAATAAAACAGGGGTGGGGTGTTGCTCAGAGGTAGAATGCCCCTGGGTTCAATCCCCCTCACCCTGCCCAAATGCTATAGACACTGACAAACTGTAGGTAATTGTATGTAATTAATTTTTGACTTCTGGATTATCTGACAGCTGATTATCTATCACCATCCCTCTTCCCCAAACAGGCCATCCCATGGACAGGCTGGCGTCTACTGGCTTTCATCCAGTGAGTCCCTCCCACCATCTACTTTTTTTTTTTTTTTGCGGTACTGGGGATTGAACTCAGGGGCATTCTACCTCTGAGCTACACCCCCAGCCCTATTTTTTTATTCATTATTTTGAAACCGAGTCTCACTAAGTTGCGGAGTGCCTCACTAGGTAGCTGAGGCTGGCCGCGAACCCGGATCCTCCGGTCTCAGCCTCCCGAATGCTGGGATTACAAGCGTGCGCCACCACACCCGGCTCCATCTACTTTTTAAAAGTGCACCAAACTCTAGCTCTTTTAGGTTTGCTTACGTGGATGAGTCTTGCTTTGTCTATATGCATCAATGAGTTTTTTTACTGTATTTCTTGAACTTACCTCAATTACTTATTTAGTTTGGCAATTTTCCTTGTCCTTTTCCTCCTTTTCCTTCTCTTCCTGCTCCTCTTTTTCTTCTTTTCTTTTCTTTTTTTTTTTTTTGGTACTAGGAATTGAACCCACAAGCATTCTACCCCTGAGCCCTTTCTATTTTTTATTTTGAACAAGGTCTCATTGAGTTGCTAAGGCTGGCCTTGAGTCTGTGATCCTCCTGTCTCAGCCTCCCAAGTACTGGGATTATAGGTGTGCGCCACTGCATTTGGCTAAATTTGTCTTCTCATTGGAAAAAGCTACTCAAGAAAAGGTCTAAGAGATCCTTCTTAACTCTCTCCCCCTATGGAAGCCAAACGGAATTTATTTGTTTCTTCCTGTTATTTGCAAGAGGTTGTGAGCCTTGCTGAGATCTTCCTAACCATGTGTGGATAGGTTTTCGTAAATCGGCTAGAACAGGGCAGAAAGGACACAGCTGGGGCATAGCAAGAGACCTAGGTTTGTCTGTCAGCTGTTCCTGGCCACACTTGGTACCTCAAAGACTATTCCAGTGGTGGAGACCAGAATCCAACTCTGCAGAGATGTGTCCAGTGGCAACAGAGCTGGGTCCTGTCTTGACCAGTTGGCTGGGGCAGCCACCTTGGGTCCTGCAGCTTCTTGAACCTGGTTCTTCAGCCTTCTCACATGCTTGATCTGTTTATCAAGTCAAAACTAATTTCTTTTTTGTCCATCACAATCACGGATCCTGAATGGCATAGCTAATGAAGTTAATTCTCAATTGTGCATTCTTCTGTTTTTTTGTGTGTATGGGGGTACTGGGGATTGAACCCAGAGGCATTCTACCTCCAAGCTACAACCCCAGGCCTATTTTATTTTTTTTTTTTATTTTGAAACCAGGTCTCACTAAGTTGCTGAGGGCCTCATTAAGATGTTGAGGTTGGCTTCAATCTATGATCCTCCTGTCTCAGCCTCCTAAGTACTGGGATTACAGGTGTGTGCCACCACTCCTGGCTTCAGTTATGTGTCCTTCTGATGTGCTCTGTCCTGGGTACTCCCTGCTCCTCTCTCTAATTCTTGTTCCCATTCAGGGTGTTTCTTCCCCTGTCCGTTAGATTTCAATTTTAGTTGAGAGTTTTAGTCTACCCCAGTTTTGCCAAGAGACCTCTTTCTAACTGTTTACTACCCAAATCACCGTCACCATTGTTTTACGAGCCCACAGAGCCTCCAGAAGTCACTTGGAGAGTAGCTCTGTTCATTACGGACTCATTAAGAACATTTCTCACTATGCTGATTGCTGACAAAGGGGAAATGCCCCTTTTTCTAGAGGCTTCCTAACAGAGCCTCCATTGTATATAGAAAGAGAACCCTCAAGACCCAAAATGCATGTGTCAGTCCTACAAGATTGTCCAAGAAAGTAACTAATTTGCTAAACACATTATAAATGGAAGTTTAACAACTGAACCCCTCACTTCAATCTGGCATTGAAGAAAAAGGGTTCAGTTATCCCTTTTATTTTATTTCGGTACTGGGGATTGAACTCAGGGGCATTCTACCTCCAAGCTATACCCCCAGCGCTATTTTTTTTTATTCTTTATTTTGAAACCAAGTCTCACTAAGTTGCGGAGTGCCTCACTAGGTAGCTGAGGCTGGCCCCGAACCTGGATCCTCTGGTCTCAGCCTCCCAAATGCTGGGATTACAAGCGTGCGCCACCACGCCCGGCTTCAGTTATCCCTTTTAGATAGGCAAATTTTTATAGACAGCCTATGCTGCTGCATGCAAAACACAACCAGGAAAGTGTTTAAGGAATGGATGACCCAAGGAGAAGGGGAGGGGTGGCTATAAACCTAATGACCCTGTTCCCAGTCATCACCAACCAGCCTCCTTCAGACATGCTGGGTTACTTGTGATTTGTTGTATAATCTGTATCAAAACTAATGTCTAAGCTGGGTGTGGTTATGCATGCCTGAAATTCCAATTCCAGTTCTTGGGAAGCTGAGGCAGGAGGATCCCAAGTTGGAGGCCAGCCTTGGCAACTCAGCAAGATCCTGTTTCAAAATAACAAATAAAGGGTTAGTGTAGCTCTGAGGTAGAATGCCTCTGGGTTCAATTCCGAGCAACACCCCCCGCCCCCAAACACACACACTGTTTTGATGTTATGGGGTGAATCTCAATAACTTTGACTAACCCCGTGTCATCCATCCATGCAAATGGCCTCCAACTCCTCACGCTCTCAATTCTCTGATGGTAACTCCTTCCTCTCACCCCAAAGCTTTTCCCTCCTGGTCCCCTCTGCTCAACTCCATTACCTCCTGGTCACTCTTGCTGAAAACCTTAGGCTACCTCCCCCTCCTTCTTCCTCATCAGCCTCATCCCGGCACTATCCCATGGCGCTGCACACCCCTGGTCCACAGGGTGTTGCACAGGGCAGGGGGGAGTGCTTGGCATTGAGGATAAGAATCTAAATTAACGGAAAGAGTTGAGACTCTGGATACTGCCTTTTGCTGTGGCGTATTTCCACAAGAGAAAGTACTGACACTGAAATTTGTCCTCTGCTAGTGTGACTCTTTGAGCAATTCTCTCTCAAGTACCCAGGGCCAATCTCCAGTGGTGGCACTGAGCAAAGGCTCGAGTTTGGGGGAGTGTGCAGAAGCCTTGAAAGGCACTTGCTCTTCGGGACAAGGGAGGAGATACCCTGAACCAGAACTAGAGTCAAAAGGAGAAGCAGGTGTGCCGAGGACATCAGGACAGGCTTCGGAGAACTAACTTTGAAGAAGACAAGTGCACAGGACGCAGAAGCACATAAACGACTCTGAGTGAAGCAAAGAGATGACAGATACTTTCTTGGTCAAAAGGTTAAAGGTTAGGGTATAAAGTTTTGGAAGCTTATTCGCCCTTTCAGCATTTTATTTATCTAAAAAAACTTATTTTATTTTTTATTTTGTTTTTGGTGCTGCGTATTGAATCCAGGGATATTCTACCTCCAAGCTACACCCTAGCCCTTTTTTATAATGATAAATTTCTGAGGCTGGTCTGGGATCTGAGAACCTCTTATCTCAGCCTCCCAACTATTGGGATTACAGGCATGTACTACCTCACCCATTTTATTTTTTTTTTTACCCTTTCAATATCTTATTGTTTTATGTGTTTTTGTGATACTGGGGATTGGACCCAGGGGTACTTTACCTCTGAACTATGCCCCCAGCCATTTTTATTTTGAAAGAGGGTCTCACTAACTTACTGCATGCTAGCCTCCAACTGTGATCTTCCTGGTTTCGCCTCTCAAGTACTGGGAGTACAAGCATGCAACACTGCACCCAGCTCCTTTCAGTATTTTAAAGAATAAAAAGGTGAGCATACGAGGCTACCCAGACCCAAACTGCAGCCTCTCAAACAATGGCTCCCAACTCTGGCAAATACATAAGGGGCACTGAGGAATAATGAATAATTACTTTTGTTAAAAAAGAAACAAACAAGCCAGGCATGGTGGCGCACGCTTGTAATCCCAGCATTTGGGAGGCTGAGACTGGAGGATCCGAGTTCGCGACCAGCCTCAGCTACCTAGTGAGGCATTCCGCAACTTAGTGAGACCCTGTTTCAAAATAAAGAATAAAAAATAGGGCTGGGGATGTAGTTCGGAGGTAGAATGCCTCTGAGTTCAATTCCCAGTACCGAAAAAAAAAAAAAAAAAAAGAAACAAAAAAAGTGTTTTGAGAGAATGTGGCCATCTACTAGGTGGCAATCTGTTCGTGAAATGACTAGGGCTGCAGGCCTACACAAAGGGCTCCAGTAGAATCCACTCTCATGCTGGCTGGGCATTGGAATGCTGCTCCAGTAAGTTCCAGGAAGCTTACTCCACTCCGGCCGAACCACTGAACACGCTGGGGGAGAGGTTTTACTTTTAACAAAAATGAGTAAATCCCCAAGTAGACATCTTGGTTAACTATTTATAGTTGCTTCTTAATTTTATATTTTATATTCAAAACAAACTATGCTGGAAACAATGAGCTGTTTTCCAAAATACTTCAAATCTTTAAAAAATCTCATTTGGAATTATTAAGCTTGTATTACAGACAACTATTCTACTGCCCTAATGCAATATTTTATTCTCCTTGAATAGTGTACAGATTTATTTTTTTAAAACCAGACAAGGAGGTACTGGGGAATGAAGTTGACCAAATTATGTTATGTATATGTGCAAATATGTAATAAAAAATCCTACTATCATGTATAATTATAAGGCATCAATAAAAAAAGGAAAACTCCACACCAGACAAGAGCTTTTGTTGTTGTTTAAGGATTCATTTTTAAGTGATCTAGCAATCAGAGAACTCAAAACCACACATGTATTCTCTCTAATTTCTTTTGTTTCTAAGAGTAATTTTTTTTAGATAAATTACTCTTCCCACATCAATCATCAAAAGGCCCAAATTGAGGCTTACTATGTTACAGGACCATTCTTCATGGTCACTCACTCTTTCTTGATGCCAGGCCTACAGAGGGTTCTCACTAGGGCAGTACTGTCCTGCGGCACCTCCATGTTGACAGCCTTTCCTTCCAGGTCTCTCAGCCCCACCTGGTCCTCTCCATCACATGCTGCCCCTTGTCTCCTGTTATCAATCACGGCCTTCCTCCTTATCCCTCCTCCCGCCCTTCTTCTGGTTTTCCTGGTCATTCAACCAAAGTACTTACTGATTTTCTTCCCTTTAGTTAAAATGCTATGTTGGGAACAGACTTTTCAAATTCTAAGAGATATCTTAGAATATCTAATAGATATCTAAGAGATATCTCTTTACTTGACACTAAAATCCTACACCCCGGTTCAGCTTTTGGGGTCAGACCTATTGATCCCCTTAAGCCTCTTCCAAGGCAATCCATGAGCTTACACCAACCTAGCACCTGACCTACTAAGGAACAACCTCCTGGAGCTACTTTCTTCCATGAAATCATCCCAGAATTATGGAGGCCTGCTGCCACTGAACTCCACCCATATCTGATATTCCCTTGACCCAAACCTCTCTAGCTACATGCTAATAGCTATTACTTCACATATGCCAATCCTTCCAATATCATAATGAAAATGCTGACTAGCAATGTGTTGGCTTAGAGTATATGCACTTCTGTCTCTACTGTCTGGGACCAACTGCCACCCATAGCTTCATGCCTCATTATAAAACCACTACAGTCAGCCTCTTGGAATTAGTTACTCAAAAAACCCCATCATTCTATTTTTACATTTTCTTTCATATCAGCTCCCAAACAAACATGTTTCATGAAGTCATGAAATGTGACCATTAATTCCTCCCAAGTGCATGTATCAATGAATATTATATCAGAATATTATACCCAGATAAGCTAACACAGCTTGGCTACAATTTGAACTGGAAATGTTCCACCATTCTTTGGGTAGGAAAAATGCATGGTTTGTACTACTGGGTTTCTGAGCACAGTTCTCTTAGGAAAAACACTAATTGCATTAATTTACCAATCACTTAGTGTGCACATATCTTTTACTAAGGTTCTTTCAAATGTTCTCTGAACAGTCTTAGGGGCCAGGCAAATGACAGTGTCCTTAGGGATGACACATGAGATTTGTGTTTTAAGAAAACACTTTGACTACAGGAGAAGAATATATCCACAAAGACTGGATGCTAAGAAGTAGTCATGAAGCTACTGCAATGGTCGAGCGATAATGGACAGGCAAGCAATGATGCAGCACAAACTAACTAGATGGGGCAACCACTAGATGAAATAAAATGTACTTAAGAGATACTTAGGAGGGGAAAGTGACAGGGCTGGGATTCATCCTAATGAGGTGGGGAGAGGGGTTCTAAACTCAAGGACAAAAAGATAAAGGGATCACACAATCTCAGGAATTAACTAATAATCCTGCTTAGAATTGTCCACTTATGGAACGATCCACTTGGAAGGTGCAGAACTAAAGTATTTTCAGTGGCACAGAGTCTCATAGCTTAGCTGCTTGCAGCACGACATGAATGTATGAAAGTCCTGGGTCCTGACATCTTCCTTCTAATATTTGAGAGAAAGGATTGGGATATTATCCAACAGTTTGGGGAAAAAAAATGCTTGAAGTTAGATCCACACTTTATAAATCTTGGTTTATGAACTCTGCTTACAAAAATTAATAAGCCTGTAGATTAACAGCTCCGCTGTCCCCAGATTTTATTTTTAGAGAAAGTTCTGTGTAAGAGCCAAGACCCTTCTGATGGGAGGTGAGAAAGTAGAAGTCAGGCAGCATGTACTCTGAGTGTATGAGTGGAACTTGGAGCCACAGCTTTTTCCAGGTCCCAGAGCTCCCCCAGGCAGGTTCCTACCGCTCCATCTTTCCTGCACTAACTTCAATTCTGGGGAGTGAATCTGCTCTTCCAAATCTCTGCTGGTCAAGAGCTGGGCTGTCCTACACAGCAGCCACTGGCCAGATGAGGTTACCGAGTACTTGAGAGGTATCCAGTCTGACTTGAGGTCAGTGCACTGGACTTCAGAGATGTAGTGCAAAAAGGAGGAGGCAGAATGTCTCATGAACACTTTCTTTTTTAAAATTTTTTTATTGGTGCATTGTAATCATAAATCTTGGTTGGGTACAAGCTGGTAAAGGTATACATGCACACATCTCTCATTTAACCCTTCCCCAATTCCTGTCCTACTCCCTCCCCCTCCCTCCTTCTCAAGTTCAGTTTAGTGATTGACTTTGATATGATTGTGAAAGTACATCATGTGTATTAGGGTGTCCCCCCCCCATCACCTTCAGTTAAGTCACCTTCTTTGCTCTTCTAAGGTTTCTCCTTCATCTAGAGTCCCTCTTATGACCAACTTTCTCCCTAGCTTCCACATATTAGGGAAAGAATATGATTTTTTACTTTTTGTGACTGACTAATCTCACTTAATATAATGTTTTCCAGTTGCATCCATTTCTCTGCAAATGACATGATTTTGTTCTTCTTTACGACTGAGTAAAATTCCATTGTGTCCATAGTTTTGTAATCCATTCATCTATTGATGGACATCTTGGCTGGTTCCATAGTTTGGCAATTGTGAATTGTGCAGCTATAAACATAGATACATATGCATTAGCCTGATAGTTTGGTTTCCATTCTTTTGGTTAGATACTCACAAGTGGTATTGCTGGATCATATGGTAGGTTCATTCCCATTCATCTGAGGATCCTCCATTCTGTTTTCCAAAGTGGTTGCACTAATCTGCAATCCCACCAACAATGTATTAGAGTTCCCACTTCTCCACACCCTCACCAGCATTTGTTGTTGGTTGTCTTTTTGATGATTGCCATTCTAATTGGTGTTAGGTGAAATCTCAGGGTAGTTTTGATTTGCATCTCTCTGATTGCTAATGATGTAGAACATTTCCTCATACATTTATTGGCCATTTGTATTTCTTCTTCTGTGAAGTGTCTATTTATATCATTTGCCCATTTTTTTGATTGGGTTATTTGTTTTCTTAGCTGTGAGTTTTTTGAGTTCTCTGTATATTCTAGATGTTAGTCCTCTATTGGAGGAGTAGCCGGCAAAACTTTTCTCCCATTCTGTGGGCTCTCTGTTGAGCTTCTTGATAGTTTTCTTTGCTGCACAGAAACTCTTCAGTTTAATGCAATACCATATATTGATCTTCCTTTGAGTTGCTTGTGCCTTCGGGGTCTTGTTGAGAAAGATTTTACCTGTGCCTGTGTGTTGAAGTGTTGGACCTATGCCCTCTTCAAACACTTTCTTTTTATGTTGATTACATCTTGGAGTGATGATATTTTGGAAATGTTCAGGGTTAAATACATGAATACAACTAATTTCACCTATTTCATGTTGCTTTTTTAGTAGAGCCACTAGAAAGTTTAGAATTATACACACATCTCCCATTACATTTCTATTGGCCAGCACTACTTAGGACTATTTGACTCTAAGCCATTTTGAATTGTTGGCTGCCAGGAGAAAGAGAAAGTTTCTATATTTTTCTACTACTAGTTCAAATAATTAGCGTCTACCCTATCTTGCCTTTCTTTTGGGGGGTGGGGTAGGGGGCTGAAGGAGAGTCACAGTGAAAGCTACAAAAAGCCAAATCCCTTTTGTTCTTCAATATGGTAGGCTTCCATAGGAGAAGTCAGCCAGCTGCTTTTCTACTACAAAATGATGACTGCCAATTCTCCAGAAGGGATAAGAGAGTTCTATCTTAACTTGACCCAGACAATTTTATCTTCTGTGTCTGGTCTGATTAATTAATGATTAAGTTTTCCATTAATTGGGACTCTTTTTAGAAGTAACAGAAACCCAAGTTGAATTACCTTCTGCAAAAATGGAAATACAGTGGTTGTTTAGCAGTTCAGAGATGGCTCTAGCTTCAGGCAGGGCTGGATCCAGGGGTGCCTTGAATTCTGTCAGCTTTTCATTCAGCTTCCCTCCACACTCAAATTACTCTCAGACAGCACTTTCTTTGCAGCAGCCGCTGGAAGCTTCAAGCTCATACAAAAATCTGGCAGCAAGATCCTGCCCTCCCCCACTACTAGTTTCTATTAAAAACAAAACAAAACCCTGGATTGTCTGTAAGTGGTTCAGTGTGGGGTACCACACTCATTCCTGAATCAATTACTATTGTCAGTGAAGTGGAAGGCCTAACTGATCAGTCCTGGGCCAAAGATCCAGAACCCAGACGTGGAGAAGAGGAAGAACCTGACCTTCTAAATGCATGTTCTGGAAAGGGAAGGGATTTGGGGGTTCTGACCCAATGAAGTGGAAGTGGAGGCAGGGGCAGCCGAAGATAATGAGATGCCACCAGACCCCGCAAACTGTTGCGGAGCGCACCCCAGAGTATCTGCACATTTAAATATGCCTCTTTCAGTGCCTGCCCCAATCAAAATTAGTTTGCAATAACTAAAATCTTTATATATATATATATATATATATATATATATATATATATATATATATATATATAATATTAAATGTGCATGTATAAGCACATACACAAGGAACTGAAATTTCTCTTTTTTTGTCTTTAGCCAAAAGAACGCCAATTATATATGACAGCTGATTCATCCCTGTTCCAAAGCATCCAACTTCCTCCAGGGCCACTTGGATATTTGGTGATTGATGGCTATGGCAAGCACAGTAACTAAAACTCTCTCCCACTTCAAGCATATTCACTACATTGGTCCTCTTGGATACTATCGACAAGAACTTTGCATTTTGTCCGATTTATACAAATTGGAAAAATCCTAGTTCATCCTTAAATGCATGCTATGCTTCCATTTTCTCCTTTCTTGTCTAACCTACTCTGGTAATATTTTCTTGCAAAACATCCTTGATTTGGCGGCCTTTCTCAGATAACCTTCTTCCTTTTGTGTGTATGTGTTTTTGTATGGTACTGGGGATTGAACATGAGGGTGCTCTACCACTGAATTATATACCCAGCCCTTTTTATTTGGAGACAGGGTCTTGCTAAGTTGTTGAGGCTGGCCTTGAACCTGCGATCCTGTTGCCTTAACTCCCAAGTGCCTGGGATTACAGGCATGTACCACTGCTTCTGGCACCTCTATTTCTTTTAAATGAATGAATAAACTTAAAGACCCACCATCTCTGGGCTGAAGAAGAAGGTGACCAGCCATCAGAAAGGTGGAGAAGGTGACCAGCCATCAGAAAGGCCACCTCCCCTCCTGCAGATGCTGGAGAAGTAGATGAAGGACCCCCCACATGGAATTTGGAGTGGCCTGCACACACATTTCCACATGTTTTTCAAAAGGAAAAGCTCAAAACCACATCAAATGTACTCTGTGGCCACTGAGCATAAATATTACAAACAAACAAAATCAGCATGTAATGTGCACTTTAATTTGCTGACAGATATTTAAAAAATTAAGATCAGAACAAATGACACATAGTATACCACAACAAAACTTGTAACTGAAGAGAAAAATAACTCACAATCAAAGTCGCCTGGCTTCTAATGAACACACAGCATCCTTGCAACGAGGCTGAAGTAAACTGCCAAGAGGGAGAGAGCTGTGCATGGGGAGGGAGAACCGAGTCCCTTCAAACTAGGACTTTCCATAATATATTCTAAGAAATCCCATTGTTTGAAACTTGCTATGTTGCTGAGAGGACTGGGGCCCAATGTTGGAAATGTGGTTTAAAACCAAAGTCTGTTTGTGCCTTCAAACTTGAGACTCATGTTTAAAATTTGATTATACCGCAGGGTAAGACATTTCAGATAAATTTTAATGGAAGCAAAGTTGTAAGAAGAATGGACTGACATGTTTGCTAGATACATACCTACTTTGTTATCACCCTGTGCTTTCTGCAGTGACAAAATATGAAGCTCAGTCTCTGAAGTCCAGCAGATTGGGAGGAGGACCCAGTCCCTCTGCTCTGACCAGGGAACCCATCCCCCCTCTAATGAGCCCATACTTAATTATGTATTACAGTATATTTAAAATAATGTATACAGTTGGCATCCCATATCTGTAGGCTACACTTCTGTGGATTCAACTAACTGCAGAGAGAAAATGCTTAAAAAAAGTGTATCTGTACTAAATATGTACAGACTCTTATTATTATTATTCCCTAAATAATATGCTTTCCATAGCATTTGCATTGTATTAATGTACTACAAATCAGGTGCTGGGGCTCCGTATACAAAGATTCCCATATGCACGCGCACATGTGTATGTATATGCACAGATTTTTTTGGGGGGGAGGGGTGACTTATTTTAACAAGCAACCCAGAAAATTCCAATATAGGTGCTCAATGGACCTTACTGAGAAACATCCCATCTCAAATCTTTAAAATGTTAAAAACTCTTTGGCCAAAAAAAAAAAAAACAAAAAACAAATGGGAGTTTAGATTATGGCAATACTTCTCTGCATAAAGGTTCAAAAATCCTTCAGCACTCCAGGAAAAAGCAGGGGACACTGGTTCCCACTCACACCTGCAGTTTATCTCTGAGTATCTCCACCCCAGTCCTCTGAGGTTTTGATTTTGCTGATTAGAAAATCCCTGCAGGTTAAGTGATTTGCTGAAGGCCCTGTGGCTATGGCTGGGGCCCCTGGCCAGGTCCCCTGACTTCTGAGCAGAGGTCAAGCCCGGTGGCCCTTCCCAGATGCTCCTGAAGTCAGAAATCCTGGAAAATGCACGAGAAAAATAGGAGCACAGTTTCCATTCAGTCTCCCTCATCTCTGTAATCCACAGCTCTGTTTTAGCAGGCCTATTGTTATTTTATATTTTGAAGCATTCACATCATTAAGGAGAAACTGACAGGGTGTGGTTATGCAATAGGGGGAAAGAGATACACATAGTCCCCCAGGGTAAAACATCCTCATGACCTTTGCATTAACCAAGAGAGATGCCGGCTGAGTTTTTAATTTACTGTAGAACTAAGCATGAGTCCGGATAAATGGAAAAACAGAGTGTCCCTTCGTGTCCCACAAATGTCACAGTTTCAGGAGAGGAGATATGCACATGACTTTTTTGATTTCAAAAACTTCCACCAGAGCCAGGCGTGGTGGCGCACGCTTGTAATCCCAGTATTTGGGAGGCTGAGACCGAAGCACCTGGGTTCGCAGCCAGCCTCAGCTACTTAGTGAGGCACTCCGCAACTTAGTGAGACCCTGATTCAAAATAAAGAATAAAAATAGGGCTGGGGGTATAGCTCAGAGGTAGCATGCCCCTGAGTTCAATCCCCAGCACTGCAAAACAAAAAACAAAAAACTTCCACCGGGACTTCCTGGCTCATGGTCTAGTGGGGTTTCACATACCATAGCATGAGGTGCCTTGGAAGATAAAAACTCTTTGATAGTGGAGAACAACTCTTCAATTCTATAGCCCTTCCTTTGCTTTGCCCCTACGGGAAAATCTGCATTCTCCCCCGTGAGAAAAACTCCAAATATAATACACTAGACAAAGAAATATTTAATCACATTAGTGTAGGAAACCCCGCCAGAACAATGCATCTTTTCAATGGTGAAGATGTTATGAATAGACAGAATGTTTTCCTATGTTGAATCGATCTCTGCCTCTTGGGTGAGAAATCTGTTTGCCTTTAGACACTATTTAATTCCAGAGCCTCAAAGAACCACATTCATTTGCCAAAAACCTATTGCAGTTGACTACAAAAAATGGTTTATGAAAATCACTGGAGTTGTTTTTAAAAAGCAGTCTTCCCAGAATATCCCTCCCTCCTAAGTATCCACCAACCTAGAGCCCAAGGGATAGAGATGGCTCAGACATATTGTCAATAGTTTCCCGGAAGGAGACTTTTACTGACTACACCTGAGCCCAGTTACTACTTCCTTTATGACACCATTTAATTCCTTCTGGGATAGCAGAGAGCCTTTCTAAGATGAGTTTTAGCCACTCTTTACCAAGTGAGTCTTCCAAAAAGTAAAATAATAATAATAATAATAATAATAATAATAATAATAATAATAACAACAACAACACTTCCTTTTTCTTTTTCAAAGGATCAGCAAACTTGAAATCAAGTGGCGGACAGCAGATAAAATACTAAAGCTGACTGGGACATGGCAACCCTTTCCTTACTCAGGGGAAGACCAGAGATGATAAAGAGCTCTATAGTTTGTTTCTGGCAGTGCTGGGACTTGAACCCAGGGCCTGATGCATGTTAGGAAAGTGCCCTACCACTATGCTATTTCCTCAACCCATAAACAGCTCTTTAAAGGATGAAAACTACATCAATACCCTCATTTGATGCCTAATGGAAACTTTAGTCTCACCCATCTATGTTCTCTTTCACAACAACAATGTCTGCCTCCTGCTGAAACCAACCCACCTGTCAACAAAAAAAGGAAAATGTCATGGTTTAAGTTAACAACAACGACAACAAAAAAGTCTTTAAACAGAAGTGAAATGTAGTTTAATAGGACCACTTTCTAGCTCTGGGTTGGTAGGAACAGCTCTTGATTGCTACTAGAAAGCCTACAAGGATAGTTAGGTGAAGATCACTAAGAAACTCATTGTAAGGCCATTCCTCATCTTTAAAACATCATGGAGGGAACTCACACAAACTGTGATGGCTACAATGTCACTAATCCACACAATCTCCTGAGACCACCCATCAGCATGTGTTTGCAGCACAGCACTGTATTTGAATGTCATGGTTAGGCCGAGCCATGGAACCACAGGGACTAGTGAGCTGATGTGAGTTCACCAGCAAGGATATGGGCACCTCCATGGCTTCATGATAAACTTGACCTTCCCGGAATCTGAAAGTCAACGGCTGGGTCAAAGTTAGAGTCAGTAACCAGCCTAATTCATGCACACTGGAATTTCAGTAATGGAAGCAAATGTACACAGAGCTGGAGGAGCTCTGTCTAGGACACAGAGGGGCTTTCAATTTGGCCTTGCCCACCAGCCACACACCAACTGACCCCATCCTGCCAGCTGCCCCTCTCTTCTAATTTAGAAACCATCTGGGGCAATCAGCTACAGCCCCAACTATTGTTCTATAAAATTCTCCAAATGAAATCAGAGCAGACCCACCCTTCTCCAGGAGGAGAGAACACAAAACATATTCTAAGCTTCCAGGATTTACCAAATGATGAGTACTGGATACTTTTCCTGGTTGGATTTGTGAGGACGATCACATTGCTTTGCAATGGAACTGATGTCTTTAAACACATAAAATATCTTTGTTGGAAAATGCTCATTCTGCTACACAATAATCTTGTGGGTTCAGTCAATCAGTGCCCTACAATTTCCTCTACCGCCTGGATTTGGAAAAGAACCGAAAGCGTGCAACATTTGTTCCCTGTCCTTATAGAAAGCAAAGCTGCATCTGAGGACTGCCAGCCTGCTCCTGCAGGACAGGGCCAGACCGCTTGACTCCATACTCACCCTGGGGTTCTAGCTGGCTGATTTACCAAGTAACAAAACAGAATAAAATGGCCAGGGTTACATTTTGAGGAACACAGTGCCACCCCTGGGTTATCTCACAGGAGACAGTTAGAGGACATGTTTCTAGACTTGGGAAGACCCAGGTGTTTTGTTCATCTTTGCAGAGTGAGATAGAGACAGTAGCCAGGCCAGTCCCTAAAATATGTATTCCCGAGGCAGAAACACAGTGGAAGCCCCTGACCCAAGGTTCTTCTCTTCCCACTCTGACTGTCCCCAGCACCACAAGCATCCTCCTGCAAACACAGGTGGACAGCCCAGTGCAAACCTCTAGCCTACTAGTGCCAACAGCTGCTCAGTGCTTGTGATGGAGCCAGCAACAGTGACTATCTCATTGTTGACAGAGACCCAGGGTGCTCACACTGGCCTGGATTTTGGGAGAGGTGCAGGCAGGGCTGGGTGGTGGGCTTTTGGCTTTTGTTTGGGAAGGAAACTGAGTCCAGACAGCTCAGAGAATGGATCCTAAGTAATGGGCTGCTCCTTATCAGGGTCTAAGGACAGTGCTGCTTGCTGGGGAGCCTGGAGAGGGGTGAGTGGGGTGGGCCTAAGGAACCTGGGCCTGCACAGCTTCACCTGTAAATTTATAGACCACAGGATTGAAAAGCTCCTTCTATGCCACACCAGGTACTATGGCATTCTATGATCCAGTTTGTCACTGTTGGTGGCTCAGTCTCAGAGAGTCTGAACAAAGATGATACAAAAGGAAATGGCAAAATATTCAAAGGAATGTGAAAGTCTTCAACCGAAGTCTCCCTTGTTTAAAGTGACAGAGCACGAGAGAGAGATTGTGGTCCAATAATTCTGGTGTTTGGAGTTAGATTTATCCTAACATTAAACCTGTGGTCTGTATCATCCTCAGATTATGAATGACTCAGAACAGCTCATTTTCAAAGGGCCACAAACTGTACACCTCAGTACATGTGTAATAAACACACCATTTATCATAAGCATGCGAACATACAGAGGAAGTCCCAGGATTAAGCTGAATTTCATGGTACTTAACATTTCAAATGCCATTTTTGTAGACCGGATGGCTTCTTGAGCAATTTCATTTGTTTATTTCCTAGTAAATTTTGTTGGGAGTAGGTAACAGAGGCCTTTCCTGAAGTTCACTGTCAAACCTAGAAAGCTTGCTCACACACATGCACAACACCGCTGTGTAACAGAGGCACCACGGCTCATGGTACTGACCTGCCCTTTCATGTCCGGAGCGATGGGGATGGTGGGCCAGATGGTTGAGTAGACGCCGAAAAACACCAGCCAGATCAGCATGCTGCCCCACACAGCCAGGTGACTGAACTGCAGAGGAGACAGAGGCTCAGGCAGGCCTGGCCCAAGATTCACCCTGACCTCACCCACTCTGCCCACTCTGTGGTGACCTTTCCTGATGGAAAGATCTAGATACTCCTCAGTCACTGGAGAGCTCTGTCTTTCTAATTCCCTTGTCTCAGAATCTTTAAGAATGAATTCTAGTAACTAGTAGCTGTCCTAAAGGTGACATTGCTTTGTGCATAGCTGACCATCCCCCAACATCAACTGCACCATCAGTTCCTGTCAAGTGTTGTGTGCTATAGGGCTGGCTCAAAGAAGGGCTTGTTAATGTTAGTCTAGTGAGAGAGTGTGAAACAGACAAATTGAGCAAGATGGTGTGTGTGTGTGTGTGTGTGTGTGTGTGTGTGTGTGTGTGTGTGTGTTAATAGGCATTGAACTATTGAACTACAGAACTACACTACTAGAACTTTTTATTTATTTTTCATTTTGAAACAAGGTCTTGCTAAGTTGCTCAGATTGGCCTCGAACCTGAAACCTTCCTGACTCAGCCTCCCAAATACTACTATACTACTCTACTTCTAGGCGATCAACTTGGATATTAGAGTTTAATGTCCCCTTAAGTATTTACTGAGTTATTTTCCTTCTCCTCTGTGCTCTTCTTATAACGATCTTTGACCTCTTCCTTTCTTCTCTTCCCTATAATCCAATTGCCAAGTTCTGTTTTTGTTTCTTTTAACAAATACTTCCAGAATCTGTCCACAAACCACTACCTCCTCCTTTAACACCTCAGATTAAGTTACCATCACCTCTCATCTGGAATAATTACCACTGTCTGTTAACAGAGTCCCTGATTCTGCACTGAACTCCCAGTCCCACCCCATCTTCTTAGCAGAGCATTAAATGGTGAATCTATTTAAGCAGTAGCCAGGCCAGGACACTTCAGGAAAGACATACATGAAGCAGTGGTTACAACCTCCAAACCTAGGAAATAACACACATACCTAATACAAGGGACTTTTGAAATAAATGTGGGCTATCTATGAAACTTAATATTTTTTAGTCATGAACAGTGATTTTATAGAAGTATATCTTAAGGAATAAAAAATGTTCCTGATATATTTTTTAGAAAAAAATTATTAAACTCTTTGTTCAATAATGTATCTTCTTATTTTAAAACACAGTCTAGGTGTGGTGGCACATGCCTGCAATCCCAGTACTTGGGAGACTGAGACAGGGTGATTAGAGATTTGAAGCTAGTCTTAACAACTTAGCAAGACTCTCAGCAACTTAGTGAGACCCTGTATCAAAATAAAAAATGAAAAAAGGGCTGGGGGTGTATCTTGGAGGTAGAATGCCCCTAGGTTCAATCCTTAGTACAAAAGTAAAATAAAATACTCCACAAAAAACAAACAACAACAAAAAAATGCACACACAGAATAGTGCATGGAAGGTATTGCAAGAAAGTGTTTCTAGTGATTATATCTTGGTATTAAAATTATAGGAAAATATTTTTTGTCCTTTTATATTTTCCTTACGTATGTGTGTGTGTGTGTGTGTGTGTGTGTGTGTGTGTGAGTGTGCGTGTCTGTGTGCGTGCGCGCGCTTTACACCGAGCATAGACATTTGAAATGAGGTGACTGCCAACAGCTTTTGGCATGTTAGGTGCCAGGTAAATGAACCAGCAGGAAACACTGAACTGATAATTTACCCTGATAAGATCAAACCTTCGTTTTTACATGCAAAATTTAAAATAAAATAGCTAGATATTGCTTATTGTTTTCCCAAGACTTAAAAGGAAATCACAGCATAAAAAAATCTCTACACCAGAGCAAGACACAATTCCAGGGGAAACTTACTTTAGTCCACGCTGTAGTCTCCAACCCAGCTTTCAGACAAACCGTAACCACGACGTACTATGAGAAAGGGGAGTTTTGTCAGTGGGTGACTGATACTTTCCAGGAGAAGTCCCTGTCTCCCCTGTAGAGGTGGTTCCTCTAAGGGTGCCATGCTTTGAAAGTGCCATCTTAGTAGCTAACTCTTCAGGGGTTAATTTTAGGGAACAAATAGGCAGGTTTATTCCAAGACAGGCCCTCATTTCAGTTAATACCTTCCCACAACTAGTAGGGTTGCCCTTTCTTGGAGGATTTGTGAGAAACCACCTTGTTGAGTTCTCTTTTTGCTTTTATAGATGGGTGTAAATGGTCATTTGAAGGGTGGGGAAATCCATTAGTTACCGATCTAGAAAACTTGATTCTGCATTATCTTTTCCAAACAATGATGTAAACATTTCTAAACCATTCTGAACTTTAAAGGATCTATCACATATAAAGATTAAATAATTACAATGAGGAAAGCCTTACAAGAAGGAATTAGGGGTCAGTATACCCCCCACACGTACTATTTAAGAATGGCTCAGTAAACAGAGATACACTTACTGTGTAAACAATATTTCCAACAAATAGGTAGTCCGTGGCATGACCGCTGGCCAATGGTGTATCTGAAAAACAAAGAACTCACTGTGAACTTTCAGAAGGCTGAGATGGCAAGCTATTTTATTCAAAATATAAAAACATCTTTCAAACTTTGAGGGCATTTCAAAATTGAATCTTCTGCAATTCTAAAGGCTCTCTCTCTCTAACTCTGCATTTTAAAAATCTTATATATATTCTCTTCAAATGAAGCAAACAATCAAAACCAGGTTTCTAACAAAACAAACAACCAAACACTTGATCTACATTGAAATTTACGTTTTTATAAAGATTGAAATCTCTCTTTAGCTTTTTAAAAAAGGGAACAGGAATAAAAACACACTGTTGGATCTTTATTAATTGTTAGCATTGGAACTTTTTCAAGTTTTCATTTACTATTTATCTTTAATTTTTGGTATATTGGAATTGTGCATCAGTTAAAGAAGAAAATTACACAAATATAAAATCAATTTGTAGTGACCGAACTCCATTCCGGGGGATATTACTTACTCCTGTTCTTTTCTGCAGCTACAGGAACTTCTGGAATTTAGGAACTTGAGGAGGGGAGCAATCTCCCGAGAGATGCATAGAAAATACCTCTAGAATTTTAAGGCTTTAGTCTTCACATCTCCCTCTTTTTTTTTTTCTTTACAAGAATGGCTATTACAGGTAATATAACAATCACTAAGGCAGAACTCTACTACCATTGTCTAATTCATGCCAGTTAGACCTGCTCTGAGACGTCTTGGTTCCTATCTTGAGAGGTAAAACCTGTTTGAGGATCAGGAATCATTTCCTTGGATGACACTGACAACCTCCTTTTATTCTCCAATCCAGATCTATGCACGTATACAGGGATTTTTGTGTTCAAATTTCCCACCCAGTATCTACCCATACATATTCGGGTTCACTAATTTATTTGTCTGCTTGTTAAAGAATGCTACCCTTATCAAAGAATCAAAATGTGTTTATTTTCCTAAAGCAGAGCACTAATCAAGTTGAGTCACACATGGATCTGGTAATGGTGGGTCCCTAGACCCAACTTTCTAGTGGACTCTCTCCAGATCTAGAGAGGTAAATTTGTGAATAAGGGGAGATTCATCAGCCGAGTGCCATCAGGGCTGCGTTATGTAGAATCCTGGACTGCGAGGTTGCTATAAAGGAACATAAGAGTTGCACTACTTGAACAGAGAGAGAGGGATGATCATAGACTTAAGAAAGGAACAATTTCAAAGCTTAGGGGAGGGAGTGAAGCAAGAAGGAAACCCTAGGTAAGATTTCATTAAGTGGAGCCCAGTGCAGTGGTGCACTCCTGTAATCACAGTACTTGGGAGACTAAGAGAGAAGGATTGCAGGTTTGAGGCTAGCACATGGTCATTTAGGGAGACCCTGTTTAAAATAAATAAATAAATAAATAAATAAATAAATAAATAAATAAATAAATAAAGGGTTGGGGATATAGCTCAATAGTAGAACTCTGCCCCTTACCAAGTCCAAATTTACAACACACACACACACACACACACACACTTCATTAAAAGACAAAAAAATTTAAAAAGGACACATGAAATTAATCTCAGGAAGACAACAAACTGATGTGCAGGATGAGCATTGGTAATTCAAAATCCAGATGGAGAATTTTGGGTTTTGGATTAGGGAAGCTCAACTGGTAGTCTATGTGAATGAATATTCCAAAATCTGAAAAATGTCTGAGATCTGAAACATTTTTGGTCCCAACCATATCGGATATTCAGTCTACATAAAAAACATAGCTACTCAAAACTGTGACGGTTTGCCTTTTAGCAACTGGACCTAAGATCACTTTAATAAAAGATGCAACTTTATTTATTTTTGGTATTAGATTTTGAACCCAGAGGCATTCTACCTCCAAGCTCTACCCAACCCCTTTTTTACTGGTCTCCAATCAGTGATCCTCTTGTCTCAGCCTCCCAAGTACTGAGATTACAGGTGTGTGCCATCATGTCCAGCTTTTTTTTTTTTTTCTTTTTGAAGCAGGGGCTCACTATGTTGCCTTAGCTGGCCAGGACCACCATGCTCAGCTTAAGTGCAACACTTTCAAAGGCATACCTCAATAAAGACACACTTGGGATTAGACAGGGACCACTTATAGAATTCTAACACAGATTACCACCTTGAAGGAATAACATTATTCTTTTACATGCTCAACAAATTTTTACTTGAAGTCTATTCTAGGCCAGTTATTACTCTGGGAAATGGGGAGAGAAGGTCCCTGTCTTTCTGGAGTTCACATTATAATGAAGAGACAGGACATAAATACATATACCAATAGATATATAATCCAGTATCAGGTGTAATAAGTGTTACGAAGAAATATGGGGTGAAGCAATAGAACTCAGAGTACTGAGTCTGCTATTTTAGGTAGGGAGGTGACATCTGAGCAGATGTGAATGACATGAGACTTAAATGCCTGTCAGGCGCAGAGAGCAGAGAAATCACTGCAAGTTTGAATGCAGACAGCACTCGCTGAGCTGGAAGACCAATGTGAAGACCAGTCCAGTGGGAGATATGGGGAAAGAAAAAGGGAGGTGTAGAGCAGAGGGGAAAACTAACCCAGGCCACAGAAAGAGCCTGGCCCTCTGTGCCATGGTGACAGGTGACCCCCGGAGGGTTCTGAGCTGGGGATGAAAGGGTTTGCATCAAGCTCCTGAAGGAGAGGTGCCGCTTTCATGGGAGAGTAGCTCACAGGTGACCAAGAATGAAAGAAAATAAATGCAGTGCCGGCTGGCAGCCATGGCCCTGTCTACCCAAGAGAGGAATCAACCATGGCACCAACCGCCCTGGAGGGGCATTCCTGGTGGCGCTGGAGCTATGCGGCACAACATGGAAGCCACAAGCTGCATTCCTTGTTTACATTTGAACTAATAAAATGACAAATTCAGTTTCCCCTACGGACTGGGGGAGGGGAAGGTCAGGGAGTTCCTGCCCAGTGAGGGGAGCTTCAGCTCATGGTGATGAAAATACTCTGGAAAGAGTGGAGAGGTTGCCCCACATGCTCAACATAATCAATGCCTCTGAATTGCATGCTTGAGGCGGTTAAAATGGCAAAGGCTATTTTATATACTTGTGCACACATTTAGAAGTTGTAGTTATCGTTAAAATGGTCTCTGGAGCGGTTACTGAAAAACAAACCACAACAGTTTGGAATAGTTATTTGCCAATATGGGTTGAGTATCTGAAATGGTTGGGTCCAGAAATATTTCAGATTTTTCCAGATTTTGGGATATTTGTGTAGACTTTACCAGTTGTTCATCCTCAATAGGCACACGTACACACATACATACACATACACATGTAATCACAATAGGAAATGAAAAGTGGATTATAGAACCAAAATTATCTAACTCTTAGGATAAAACAGTGATTTCTGAGACACCAAAGGCACAGTGACAAAAGAAAACAGGACTTCATCAAAACAAAAAACTTTTGTGCTTCAAATATATTAGCAAAAGGCTAAAAAACCCGAACTATTTATAAGTTATATTTCCAGTAAGGAATTTATATTCAGAATATAGAAAGACCTCTTATGACTCAACAATAAAAAGACATACACACACACACACACACGCGCACACACTTGCACACATGCACACACACACACACACACACACACATGCAGGCGCACACATGCACACATACACACCCCAACTCAATTTAGCCAGGTGTGGCAGCACATGCCTGTAATCCTAATACTTCGGAGGCTAAGACAAGAGGATCACAGGTTCTAGGCCAGCCTCAGTAACTTAGACCCTGTTTCATAATAAAAAATAGGGCTGGGGGTATAGCTTGGAGGTAGAACACCCCTGGATTCAATCCCCAGTACTAAAACAAAACAAAAACAGAAACAAACAAACAAAAAGCCACTCAATTAAAAACTGGCAAAGGTTCTGAATAGATATTTTTGCAAAGCAGATGTACAAATGGCCAGCAGGTGCAGGACAAGAAGCTGGCGGTCAGCAGGCACAGAGGGAGCACCGAGCCACCGTAGTGAGACACCACTTAACATCCACAAGGATGTCTAGAATAAGAAAGACAATAACAACAAGAGTTACCAACTCTGGAGGATGTGGAGGAATTAGACCTTGTAGACACTGCTGATGGGAAATTAAAATTGTGCAGGCATTTTGGAAAATTGTTGGGTAGTTCCGCAAAAGATCATGTATTTTTATTACATGACCTAGCAATTCCAGTCCTAGGTATATATCTAAGAAAAATTAAAAATATGCACAAAACACAAAACACACACATAAATGTTCAAAGCAGCATCTTTCGTAATTACTCATCATAGCCTAAAATACCGAAGAGCATTATTCAGTATTCACAAGAGTCTATTCATAACCCAGATGTCCATTCACAAGTGAATGAACAAATAAATGTCCATTAATTAGTGAGTGGTGTGTAAATACAGTAGAATATTATTAAGCAATTAAAAAGGAATAAAGTACTGATACCTGCTGGGATGTGAACGAATCTTGAAAACTTTGTGCCAAGTGAAAGAAGCCAGACTTTGTGTCTGGCCAAATGTTAAATAATAGAATACAATTCTATTTATGCAAAATGTCTAGGACAGCCAAGTCTTTAGAGACAGAATACAAACCAGTGGTTTTCAGGGGCTAGAAGTGTTTAGGGGAAAATGAGGAGTGACATTTTTTTTGAGACAATGAAATTGCTTGAAAATTAATTACGCTGATGGTTATACAACTCAAAACAATGCACACTTTAAATGAGTGAGTTGTGTGGTATATAAATTATAGCTCAATAAAACTTTTAAAAACATTTGTTTCCTCAGTCACATGAGCCACATTTCAAATGCCCAGTAGCCCTGTGTGGCTTGTGGTTGTTGCACTGAACAGCACAGATATAAAACATTTCCACCCTCATCAAGAGTTCTGTTGTACAACACAGAACCAGGGCTGCTATGTCAGAGCTGTTAAGAAGGACAGAAATTGGCATGCAGTATGAAGCAAAAGCGCTTATGATTTGGATGTTGATTAGAAAAGAATGTGAGAAATCAAGTGTGATGTCCAGGTTTTTGACCTGAGAATCAAGATAAATAGTGGTATCATTTACTTAGATGGAAAATACCAGTTCTTGTCATGTTAACACAAGAACACTGCCAGGCATAGTGGCACACACCTGTAATACCAGTACTTGGGAGGCTAAAACAGGAGGATCACTAATTTGAGGCCAGCCTAGCAACTTAGCAAGATAAAAAATAAAAAGGGCTGAGTGTGTAGCTTGGAAGTAGAATACCTTTGGGTTTAATCCCTAGTACCCCCCCCCAAAAAAAAAACCAAAAAAACAAACAAAAAGTAGCACACAGGCCTTGGTACCAAGTGTCTAATATTTAAGCTCAAGATAGAAACAATAGCTAACAATGAAACATGGCAATAGTATAAGAGAAGAAAAAGAATATTTAGGAAATTGACGTGTAGAGAAGGGTTTAGGGCTAGTGGGAGGACACCCCAGTAATGAGTTAGAAGGCCTTATTCAGCCCTGCTCTCATATCCCAGATCAGAGACTATTTAGTTTTAAAAGACCGTGGGTTCCAAGTCCCAAGATCCACACCTCTAAAAGGGAGGTTTGCTATCAGAGGCAGATGACAATGGTGACTGAATTATGCCCAAGGTCCTTTCAGGTGGGACACCCTCAGATGTTCCTAACTGCTAAATCTGCCCATGCAGTTAATGGCAGGAACTTGAGAGTGTCTGGGCCTCCGTCTCCTCTGCTAGGCTTAGGATGTGCTTCCTGGTGCCCAACCCACCATGTTCCTATGCATGGAGAGCGACCAGATGGACTAAGAAGAGCCGTGACCTGCCAGCCTCGGTGCTCTGCCTGGAGAGCTCCCAGCAGACGCGGTGAGGAGGGGTGGGGCGCCAAGCTGACTACCAAAGTTTGCAGCTATGGGTTGACAACTTTGAATTTCTTTCTTTTTAAATTAATTAATTATTTTGTGGTAGTGAGGATGAACCCCAGAGCCCTATGCATAGTAGGCAAGCTACTCACTCCCCACTCCCAGCCTTGAATTTCCTCTTAATACCAATATTTCCAGTGTTGGCTAATTCATGAACTAAAAGATATCAAACATAAAACTCGGGTATGGTGGTGTATGCTTGTAGTCCTCCTACGTGGGAGGCTGAGACAGGAAGATCATAGGCTTGAGGCTAGCAGCACATGGTAAGTTGGCAAGATTCTGTTTCAAAATAAAATAGGGCTGGATGTATTGGGGCATACCTGCAATCCCTAGTACTTGGGAGGCTGAAAGAGTAGAATCACAGGTTTGAGGCTAGCCTCAGCAATTTAGAGATACCCTTAGAAACTAAGCAAGACCCTGCTTCAAGAATAGAAGAAGAAAAAAAAAAAAAAGGCTGAGGGTGTAGCTCAGAGGTAGAATACCTACCTCTGGGTTCAGCCTCCAGTACCTAAACAACTAAGTAAATAAACAAATTCATACATGCATATATATATAACTGAATAAATGAATAAAATAAAAATAGGACTGGGGGTGTATCTTGGAGGTAGAATGAATGCCCCTGAGTTCAAACTCCAGCTCCACATTAAAATGAAATGAGAAAGAAAATAAATAAAATGTACAAAGCATTTGTCTAATAGAGAGGACTTAGACTGTGTTCTGTATGTTAGAGTACTTCATGTTTTATGGCCATATACATAATAAACAAAGAACTGTTGGGCATTGTAAGAAATCCTATATGGAGAACACATCTTCCACAAGCGTGTACTATAGGACAGCTCAGTTCTAAGCACCTTGCATGTATTCATTTCTTTAATACTTCAACAATGGGATGGAATAGTGTAATCATGCTCATACTTCTGTTCTTTTCTCCTTTGGTACTGTGGATTGAATCCAGAGGCATTCTACCTCAGCTATATCCCTAGCCCTTTTTTATTTTTTATAGTTTGAAACAGGGTCTTACTAAGTTGCTGAAACTGGATGCCGTTGAATCTGTAATCCTCCTGTCTCAGCCTCCCAAGTACTAGGATCATAGGTGTGTGCCACCATGCCTGGCCGATGGGCATATTTCAAATGAAGAAAGGAGTGCAGGAGGGGAGTTAAATAATATGTCCAAGGTTACAGGGTTTGATGAGAAGCTATAAATATTGTCAATAAGAGTTTGTTTTTATTAACTGTTAGAAAAATGGACCCCAAAGAATGAAAGGAGAAAACTGAAGGGGAAAAATAATTAGACTAAGAAGTACTAATTTGAAATGCCAACACTTAGCCGCTGTGATGATATGTGTCTATAGTCCCAGGTATTTGGGAGACTGAGGCAAGAGTATTGCATTAGCCCAGGAGTTAGAGACCAGGTTGGGCAACATAGTGAGGTGGACGAATGGACAGACAGACAGATGGACAGAAGGAAGGAGAGAAAGCAGGCAGGCAGGCAGGCAGGCAGGCAAGTTAGATGCATATGGCAGAAATCCTTACCATGTAATGAAATACAGTGAACAATTTGGGGGCATTGGGAATCCCTGAGACCTGACTTTCATTCTGAGTTAGTGTGCAGTACCTCCTTAGTCTGTAGTTTCTCAACCTTGGTACTGTAGACATTTTGCTCGGTAATTCTTTTTTTTTTTTTTTTTTTGCGGTACTGGGGATTGAACTCAGGGGCATTCTACCTCCGAGCTATACTCCCAGCCCTATTTTTTTTAATTCTTTATTTTGAAACCAGGTCTCACTAAGTTGTGGAGTACCTCACTAAGTAGCTGAGGCTGGCCGAGAACCCGGATCCTCCGGTCTCCGCCTCCCGAATGCTGGGATTACAAGCGTGCACCACCACACCCGGCTGTAATTCTTTCTTTCTTTTTTCCTTCAGTATTTTATTTTATACCTGGTCAACATATGCCAATTGTACTCACGAGTGAGGTTCAGAGTGACACCCACACACCCACACCACCCCTAGCAATCTGTCACTCCACACTCTGGCTTCCCCCACCCCAGCTTTCACCTGTGCAGCAATGGCTCTTTGTGTCTGTTTGCTAGAAGATTCTCTTCTGCATCCATATATGTGTGTGTGTGGAAGGGGGAGGGGACTTGCTGTGCATTGTAGGATGCCGGGCAGTCTCTCTGCTCTTACCTACTTGGTTGTAGGTAAGAGAACCCCCTTGGTTGTGACAATCAGAACTATCTCCAGACATTGCAAAGGTCCCCTGGGGGCAAATTTGTCTCTGGTTGGGGACCACTGCATTAAAGAAAAGAGAAAAAGAGGAGGTATCCTGACAAAGGACAGGGAGTTCACTCTGAAGTGGGGGTGTCTAAGAATGGAGAGAAGCCCACCTCACCAGTCAGGTGGGGGAGGAGAGGATGAGAGTGGGGCTAAGCAGCCACAGGAGCAGACCAGGAGAGACACCGAATGAGGCTTCAGTCCAGTATGGTGGTAAAACTCACAAAGAGGGACAGCGCTCACCGGGAGCCAACCTTGGGGCCAAGTGCAGACCATGGAGACAGCAGTGCAGGGAGAGGGCCCTGCAAACCACGAGGCAGGACCCTGCAATCAGCGTGGGCCGGGAACAGATCAGGAGCCCGAGGGACTGTTTCCTACTGTGCCTTCTAGAATTTCACAAAGCCCTGATTTCAAACTTGTCACGAGTGAACGCTACTGGAATTCAACGACATGTTTACACTGAAGGTAACTCGAGCATTCAGCGTTAGTGACGATAGAATAAACCTGATAGTCAGCTCATCATTCCGGCAGGATCCTTCAACACTGCATTTGGGGTTTCAGCTTAGGAGACAGTATCTCCTTCCCCACTCTACCCACTAATACCATCTGGAAATCATTTATTCCCTTGGAAAAGAAACTCCCAGACTAACTTGAGATTCAGGGATTTGCCAAGAGCCTCTGAAAAGACAGCAACCTCTGGACAAGTCAGGTCATCACCCTGCACACCCAGCTGGGAATCCCCAGGGAAGAGATGGTTACATTTCAACTGTTTCAGAGGCAAACGCCTATGGACACCGCTGGTTGTTTAAAACCTGCCAATCAGCTCCTCTGGAAGCACGGAAGCCTGAGGACAGGATTGACGGACCAGTGGGGCTCGCCGATGCACCAAGGCTGGAGAAGCCCATTCAATGTGAGGTTTATTCCTGATGTGAGTTCTTGACAAGATATTTCTTTCCCCTTTACTAGAGCTTAGCATTGTTCAGATTCTACCTCTCCTCTCAGAAACACCTTGTTTGTCACTTTGCTGACTTTATTTGAGACAGCTATTTAAAATCTCATGTGAACTTTTTTAAAGGGAGGGAACCTCCCAAACCCAGGTGACTTGGCTAGGTTCCCCAACCTGGCCTTAATCATTTATCCCCCAACCATGTAAAGCACGTTACAGGTACACTTCCAGAGAAGGCAGCATGGAGTGGGACAGATGGGTGTGGGGGAAGTGACAGGGTAAGGGATATTTCAGGCAAAAGGGAAACTAGACTGAAGAGGCATGGAGTTGGATTCAGGACTGAGCCATGAGCTGATGGGGTGGGGGCAGGGCAGAACAGAGAAGTCAGCAGCGGTCAAGCCATGCAAGGCTCTGAAAAGGTCAGTCTGAAAGAGATCCATCAAAAATGGTGGATGACATTTTATAAAGATGCCATTTCCATTAAATGCTCATTAGAAACATGACATCATTACCTAGCAAAACCACAAAATGTATTCAGGAACGACTCTGACAAAAGGCAGAATGTGAAGACAAAGTGATAGTGTGGAACCGTCTGGCCAGAAAAGACAGAGTTTAGTAATCACAAAAGCAGGTGGGGGCGTTATATTGTATTTCTGATGGAGTAAGAATCAGGGCATGGCTGATCTGCCAATCGTAGGTTTCTCGGTGCCACAGAAAGCAGGAGGGAGGGTTCTGGGGATGTGGCACCATTCCCTTGGCTTCAAAGCTTTTGCCAAGACATTTTGGCTGGAGAGTAGATTCCAAGTTCTTGCTTTCCCTCCCTCACCCTTTGGCTTTGAGGACTCGAGCAGCACAATTCCAGAGCAGCCCAGATTCCAGAATATTACGCCTCCCCCCCTTCGCTAGCTGCTCCTAGACTTACATCAAGGGTGAAGACATAGACCAACTTAAAACAACCCATTAACAAATAAACTTTTGGAGCCTGACCTGCATACAGGCCCATGTTAAACTGACATGCATATTCCAGCTCCCAATGGCGCCTATACGTTCATAAAGAGAATACTGATGTTTTTCTTTCTTTGGAAAGAGTGGTATAAGATCTTGGAAAGTGCTTTATAAAAAGCCAGGTTTATACAAGTGTTAGTGATTATAATTACATTCATAACCAGCCTTGGGTTACGTTCCTGGTTATATAAACCTTCTGCTGGATTTTTCTCCTCTGTGTTGCCATTTGGGCTGGATGAAGGTAAGGACATGACACTCAAATTTCAAGCTCTTTTTTCACTTTTGTTTACTAAAAATAGAGTTAAAAAAGGAAGTAAAAATGAGGGAACATAAAATTGGTGGCCAATGTCAATCACTCAGTAAGGTCACAAACGTGTCTCTACACCTGGGTGTGCAGCTAAGTGATGCCCCCAGCCCCCTACACCTGAATGGGGTCTGGTGACTAGGCCTGATCAAAAGTAATGAATCCTTCCTGCCAAGGAGAGGTCAGAACAAATTATCCTTCTTCTCTCTTCCTCCCAGTGACAAGGCTGAGGGTAAACTCAGAGGCCAGCCACTATATGGAGCTCCACTCTATAAAACTGGACCCGGCTCTATTTTAACCAGATATGGTAAGGAAGACATTTCTACTCACAGATCCCTATACAGGAGAGCAAATTATCCTGCCCTAAATATATTTCTTTGGTATATTTCAAGTAGGTTATTCAAAGAAATTGCAGACCTCTATAGACACAAGAACGGCTCTAAAAAGTTGTCCTGTGCAAAAAAGGGATTATAAAAGTTACAAGGATGTGTGGAAATAGGAACTCTTATACATTGTTGGTGGGACTGCAAACTAGTACAACCACTATGGAGACCAGTATGGTGGTTCCTCAAAAGACTAGAAATAGAGCCGGGCGTGGTGGCACACGCTTGTAAATCCCAGCATTCGGGAGGCTGAGACCGGAGGATTCGGGTTCGCGGCCAGCCTCAGCTACCTAGTGAGGCACTCCGCAACTTAGTGAGACTCGGTTTCAAAATAAAGAATAAAACATAGGGCTGGGGGTATAGCTCAGAGGTAGAATGCCCCTGAGTTCAATCCCCAGTACCACACACACACACACAAAAAAGACTAGAAATAGAACCACCATGTGACCCAGCTATACCACTCCTTAGTATCTTTCCAAAAGAATTAAAGTCAGAATACTATAATAATACATGTGTGCCCATGTTTATAGTGCACAATCCACAATAGCCAAGTTATGGAATCAACCTTGGTGTCCATAGGCAGATGAATGGATAAAGAAAAGATGGTTGGTAGATACACATAATAGAATTTTATTCAACCAAAAAGAAGAGTATAATTATGTCATTTGCAGGAAAATGAATGGAATTAGAGAATACTATATTAAATGAGATTAACCAGTCTCAGAAAGCAAATAGTTGTATGTTTTCTCTCATATGTGGACGCTAGAGGGAAACTGAAGAGCATAAGAGACCTCAGGCAAAGGAGTAGAGAATCCTGTGGAGCCATGGAGGGGGTTTGGGGAGGGAGGAGGGGGAAGGAGATGCAATCAAGGTAACAGTTTAAATAATGCTATGTACATATATGAAATTATCAATACCAATCTCAACGATGTGTACAGGGAGGGGAGGGCGTGGGTGGATCCAGAGGGAAATGCATCAAGTGCTGTGTGTGTATATTCTATCACTCTACACCTCATCATGATGTATAATTACAGTGCACCAATAGAAGTATTTTTAAAAAGAAATTTACATTTATCTACATTAGTACACAGCAGATACAGACAAAAACTCTTTTATCTGATATCCTCCTATCTGCCCAGTAAAGACCTCCCCAGGAGGCGAAGAGCCCCATTCTAAACTCTGCCTGCTTGAGGCTCAGCCTTCTTGCCTCTCCTGGAGGTTCCTACTCAATATATGTGGCTTCCATGCTCAGGCATATAATACATGCACGTTCTTTTTCCTGCTGTCTACATGATAGCTAAAATGATCAAAGCTTCAAAGGGAAAAGAGTTAAGTTTAAAATTTCCTACATCTAGAAGCAGGAGGCCAGGTGTGCCATGCAGGGCCATACGGGAACCCTCAGGTCAGAGTGTGGACCGGAGTCCTTGTTACCATCTCTGAGGCAGGGTGGGCACACCAAGTAAGTTTAAGATTAGCTAGCTGGATAAGGTCGGCAGGTTCTGGGCCATGTGAGGGGTTCCCAGTTGTAGGGTAAGCTGCCCTGGGGTGATTTAAGGCCAGGAAAATATAGGTTCAGTATGTGAGAGTTTGATAAAGAGATACGTGGCCAGGCATGGCAGTGCACACCTGTGATCCCTGTGAGGCAGGAGGATCACAAATTTGAGGCCAGCCTAGGCAACTTAGTAAGAAAATGACTCAAAGAAAAAGAAGGGCTATGATGTAGCTCAGTGGTGAAGTGCTGGCCTAGCATGCATTATACCCTGGGTCCAGTCCCCAGTATAGAATAAGAGAGAGAGAGAGAAAGAGAGAGAGAGAGAGAGAGAGAGAGAGAGAGAGAGAGAGAGAGAGACATGAGAGAGAGAGAGAGACAGACATGAGAGAGAGAGAGAGAGACAGACATGAGAGAGAGAGAGAGAGAGAGAGAGAGAGAGAGAGAGAGAGAGAGAGAGAGACATGAGAGACACACTTACAGGTTGCTTCACATGTCAAAGGCATGCTCCCTGGGGGGTCATTGACTTTTTTGGGGGGGATTCTACCTATCCACAAGGGCCCTCTCTCACCTGGAACCTCTCACCCACCAGCCCAGTTGTTTTCAAAAGCTGAAGCCCTTCCATGTCTTCCCTTCACTCGCTCATGCTCACCCTCCAGCTCTGTCGCCACATTCTCCAGGAAGCTGTTCTTAAAGTCAGGGTCGGGTTTGATCTCCTTGGAGTACTTTCATTTGCCCTGGTGTGTTCTCTCTGGTAACACTTCTTGTTCAAATCCACCTTCTCCAGGTGCACGTCCCATGAGGGCAGGGAATCCATCTGTTATGTACCCTACTGCATCCCTGTACCCAAAGGGCCCTGGCATGGAGAATATGCGCATTTATCTTTTTTATTTTGGGGGGGGGGGTCCAGGGTACTGGGGATAGAATCCAGGGGCACTCTACCTCTGAGATAAACTCTCAGCCAATTTTTTAAAATTTTATTTTGAAACAAGGTCTCACCAAGTTGCTGAGGGTCTCACTAAATTGCTGAGGCTGGCTTCAAATCTGTAATCCTCCTATTTCAGCCTCCCAAACACTGGGATTACAGGCATGTGTCATTATGCTGGATTCTTTAACTTCTTAAATGAGCTAATAATTTAGTTTAAGAAGTTGCAATCTCAGAGAACATTGGCAGTCTTGCTCAGATTTAATATAATATGAAATAATGTCAGTCAGTCCTACAGGTTTACATGATACACAACACCCAAGTTTATGGTAACAAGGTCATAAATACTTTAAGCTAATATGACTGAACAATACCATGGGCAGAGAGGGGTGTGCTAATTTTTATTTTATAGGTGTGCACAATTATTTCATTACTGTTTAAAACACAGGTGGTCTTATAGTAGCACATTTATTAAAAAGTATACTATATACTATTGCTACTGGTACGGTGGTAGGGGCCTGTAATCCCAGTACTTGGGAGGCTGACAGGAGGATTGAAGGTTCAAAACTAGTCTCAGAAACTTAGGGAGACCTAGTGGGACCCTGTTTTGAAAATATAAATATGAAAAGTTTTGGGTGTAATGTGGAGGCAGAATGCCACAGCTTCAATCCCCAGTACTACAAAAGAAAAAAAAAGTATTCCATTGCCTTTTCTAAAAATGTTAAAAAACCCTGTTGTTTAATTAGTGCCAACATATAAGTTTTCATACGATAACATTTACTTAAAATGCAAGCGGATGGTTTCTATCGGGAGGACTCTGAGGAATTGAAATAAAAATTTTTTTTTAAAAGAAATGTTCTCTACGGGTAAGCATATTTTCTTTCCTATCACCTCCCTCGTAAATTTCATCAAGAAAAATCTGAAAATTTCTTTTTCAGATTAAAATTGATTTTATGTTCTTTTGCCAGCAATCACATTCCACAGCAGGGAGGGCTGCTCGGCCCTGCAGCGGGGAAACGCCAACAGAAAACCCGAGAGCGGCCTAGCTCTGGGCTCTGGATGAACATCAGGGCCTTGAAGGTGACATCCACGGTCGTCAACCTAATGTCACGTTTCAGATCAAAAAGCAGGGGCCGCAGGCAGACCATGGGCATGACCGTAAGGTTGTGATGGTTGGGAGAAATTGGATTTATGCAACTGCTTGAGCGGAAAAATGTATTTTGAAACTTCAAGTGAATCATCACAAACTCCATCAGCAAAGGAGTGCTTTGAAAAGTCAATCCAAAACCACGCAAAATATAAGCAAAGCAAGAATTCCTGGAAGCATTCTACGGAGGGAAAAAAAAAAAACCAGCCTGCACCTTCTCAAAAGTATTTTTTCCTGTTAAATCATGTTGTTTTGAACAAAGTGAATGGCACTGATAAGAAGCTGAGCCTCTCCCTCTTTGTGATGGAGAGAAAAATCTTACAATAAATTTGGTGTCTTTGCCAAACAATATCAAATGAAGACACAAAGCCACTGTAGGGACTCAGCCCCTGGTCAAGCAGACCCGGCGACAGCTTTGGCAGCAGATGGGCAGGGGGAAGAGGCCAGTGGTGCTCTTGTGTTAGACCAGTGCCCGGCTTGTCTCCGACTGGTCCCCTGATCTTGTGCCTCTTGTGGTGCGGTGGATACATCTTTCTAAATGGCAATTAAGTGTAATAAGAACCCACTTGTATTTAGGACAGCAAATCAGCTCACATAAACAAGCAACCCCACCAGCTGACAGAGCCTCATCCCCTCCAACTTCAATCTTTCTTGATTTCCACCACTGTCTCCCCCCACCTCAAGTTCCCAAAAGCCAGGTTCTTGCCAAATCCTGTGAGTTTCTCTATAGGGCAGGCTCATCTATTCTTCCAAGGAAAATCCCATCGTGCAACTCTCCTGCCTCTGGCCCTTGCTGAGGAAAGTCCCCCAGCTGTTGGGAATCTGACCCCTCACTTCCCTGTCCCTTTCTCCAGCCACAACCCTGCTCCCTTTTATGTTGTGGTCATCTCAGGGTCTCTGCCCACCACACAGGGAGACACTGGAAATGTGCAGAGACATGTTTTGACTTAGTTACCGATTTGGGGAAGACAGAAACATTCAGTCCATTTCCCCGCTTTGGCTCTTCCAGCCTGTCTT
Source organism: Graphiurus murinus (assembly GCA_004027655.1). Lineage (NCBI taxonomy): Eukaryota > Metazoa > Chordata > Mammalia > Rodentia > Gliridae > Graphiurus > Graphiurus murinus. The sequence goes on from PVLC010007937.1 coordinate 47,627, forward strand.
ACACATCTGAACTCTACTTGGACTTTTCAGTGAAACCTGAATATTACCTCCTCTAAGAAGCCATTAATAATTCCCACAGGAAAGGCATCTTCCAACCTCTGGTATCTAATCACACTGCATCTCTGTTTTACCCGAGACAGTTATCTTCTACCTTGTACCAGAGATATCCAGTGCAAATGTCATCTCCCTCACCAGACTTCAAACTCCTAGAAGGAAAGACTGACGTTGATACATACACCTGCCACCCTTGGAGCCTGCCACAGTGACTTAGGAATATATACTGCCTAAATAAGCAAGGTCTCTGCATAGTAGTATAATAATTTTTTTTGTTCTGTACAAATGAACATGGTTTGGAAATCAATTCTAAAATACTCAGAAATTCAACTAATGAACAAAAATAGCCTTCTATGCCAATATACTTAATAGTCACAATTTATTTCACCATAAATGCATTCACTTACAGTTTGTTTAGAACTCAACTAAAAGTGATACCAAGGCTTAGGGGAGGGAAGCCTGATGAAGGAAACACTTCAACTGGTGCTGTGTACTATACAGAATTATTAATGCCCATCTCAATATCAGGTAAGGGGCAGTGGAGGGAGTGCTGTGTGTCTCTACCGCTCTGAACTTCATTACGATGTATGGTTACCATGTACCAGTAAGAGTATATTAAAACAAAAACAAGACAGTATCACTACTATAGTCACATTTCCATTAGATCTCCAGAATTTATGCATCTTATAATTGAAAGTTTTATGTGTGTTTTTAAAATAAATGATTCTTTTGCTTAAAAAAAGCTCCTTTGACTGAAGGCTTAACAAATACAATGAAATCATGACATTAATGAGGACAGTCAGAATAACTAAAACAGAAAAAAATTCTATTTTGTGGCTGCTGGACCACAGTGAGATTTGGGAGAAATAGGTGAGGGAGGCAGAACCTGACTTAAGATGCACTTGCTGGTGTCTGTTAGGTCCATTAGCAGCAGCTGGGAGTCCACCACCTCCTAGACACAGACCACATTAGGGGAGTGAGTGGATTTCCACACTGGAATCTAGGCACAGAGTAGCAATTCCGCCATCCACACCAAGCCAGGGACTCAAGCACACACTCCTCACTCCAGGACAAGAGAGCCCTTCTTTACTGCAGAGCTGACACAGTAATCCCTTTTGAAGCTAGTGGTAAGTGTCTTGTAAAACTTGTGAGAGCCCAAAGGCAAATGCTGCTGTTAGAAACACAGTAAGATGTCTAGATGGGAAGGATAAAGGTTCTGGAAAGAGCATTGTGGCCAGTCTACACCACTCACCAACTCTTCCTAGGTCCAAAAGCTGGAGCTCAAGTGCAAACATTGCTCTTCTGCCCCTAAGACACGTGGCTCCCCATCACTGGTCTATCCTGGGACAATGACGGCTGCTTCCATCACCAAAATGTCACAGCTTTGGGAGCAAAATCCCACCCCACACTCTTCTACTTGCCAACCCTGACTTAGAAAATCATTTTGAAATAAGTTAAATACACTCTGAGTAAAGATGAAGTGCAGAAAAGCCTTCCAGTTAAAAGAAAATGAATCCACTAGGATGTCCTCTTTTTTGGGGGGCGGCGGTCTAAAAGCAGAAAATTCTATTTCCTGATCTAAAGACTTAAGAGCCCCCTAAGCAGAAAGAGTTCTGATGAAATTGAAAGAATAGGGCATAATTAACTTCTGCTTGCGCATTTTCTCCATTGGTATTTAACAGGTTAAAGAATATCAGTGAAGACGAGTCATTTCTGTTTGAAGCATAAAACACATTAACACAGAAACAAAGAACACTCTTGAAAACTGTGTGTTCTTCAGTTCTTTGAACAATCAAAGGCTTGTCTAGTCAACATTTGGAGTAATTTTTCCCAGGAGGATTATTACCATTTGAGAGGGATGAAAGAGTAGCATTCTCATAATACATTTCATTTGCTGGGACTCAGGATATGTCTGTTGACTGGGAAGTCGGGTTTGGGATGTATTAAGAAGTGTGGACAAGCTGGGTGTGGTGGTGCACAACTGTGATCCCAGTACTTGGGATACTGAAATAGGAGGATCACAGGCTGGAGGTCAGCCTCAGCAACCTAATGAGACCCTGTTTCAAAAACAAAAAACTAAAAAGGGCTGAGGGTATAGCACAGAAGTAGAATGCCCCTGGGTTTAATTCCCAGAAACACACACACACACACACACTCACTCACACACACACACAAAAATGTAAACCCAACCCAGAGAACCAGCCCTCAAACTCTTAACACTCTTAACACACCTTTTAAAAGGTGGTGTGTCTAAGAAGGGACATGCTCAGGAGAAAAGGAGTAAGATTAAACTCTGACAAGAGGTAAGCCATGCTGCAAATTCAAGGAGACTTAGAAAATGAAAGCTAATAGTTATTAGAGGATCCAAAACCCATGGGCAAAAGAAATTTGTGTTTCCCCATGATATAGTATCCTTCCTCAAGGTGAAAGACTCAAACAGTTATTACAAATTGAGCGTAGAATGCCTGGTATTCATACCATTCAGCCAACTAGCAAGAAAATGGGGCTTCCAAACCAGAACTGGTGACATCTACAAGCTATGACCTGGGACTAGATTTTCCCCTCCTAAATGTGTTCTAGTGCAGAACTGGAGCGAACACTGTCCACACACAGAGGGCTGCAAAGCTACTTGCTGACAGTTGAAAGTAGGAAGTGGTTACCGTGCTCCATCGCTTTCATAGGGAACCAGAAAAGGATGAGCGAGTGGACCAACGCGTTGATGCAGTGACCCCAGAAGACCTGCAGGAAAACAAACCAGGCAGTCAGCGGCCGGGGCTCTGGACCTTCCACGCAGCTCACCAAAAAACACTGCACTGTGGAGACTCTGGACAGCAGCCCTGTGCTTCCTGTGAGTCTCAAATCTAAGAGGTATTTCATCATACTAATATACACACGAGTGGACTATCTCCAAATACTACTATTTAATACAAAGACCTAAATATACATCTGCTGATGCAATCCACCCACATCGCTCTTTAGCATCCTATGAGGGACATTTTATAGTCATCCAGAAAAGGGCATTAGTTTAGAACTGTTAATAAGATGCTGAAACTGTCTTTCTGAAAACATTAAGAACCTATTTTTTGTTTTTGTACCAGGGCATTATACCATTGAACTATACCTCCAAAACTTTTTATTTATTTTAAAAAAGGGTCTCACTAAGTTACCATGCTCTGGCCCTGACCCTGTGAGCCTCTGGTCTCAACCTCCCAAGGACTGGGATTACAGGTGTGCCATTATTTCACCATACATAGCTTATTTTACATGAAATTCTTACACAGTCTTTTGTTTTGTTTTATTTTACCCCTTAAAATCTTTCCCATTCAATTTTTCTCTTCATTTTCAAATTTTGGGTTAACACATGCACATTAAAAATTGTTATTTAAAAGAATACAAAGTTCAGTTTCTGATAAACTGTAGTTTCATTAATACATTTCAATCTTTTTTTGGTGCTGGAGATGGAACTCAGGACCTCTAGCATGCTAAGCCAGTGCTCTTCCACTGAGCTACACTTCTGACCGCTTCGATCATATTTTAACTCTGTTAGAGCCAGATTCAATATGTTTAAAGATCTAACATTGTTCTGGGAATTGCCAAGTAGTTTGATCCTAAGTAGTGATAGGACAACAGAAAACAGTAAAAAAAAAATTTATATATAAGATAATGCCCCCCCATTTAAAATGTTCATTTTTGCCCCACTCTTCCCTAACCTCTCTGCCAAGCAAACAAACAAACAAAACAAAAATATTAACAACAACAACAAGTCAAGCTGCCTGCAAATCAGTCTCAGGGCATGTTCTGTTCTACTCTCTTTGATGTGGGTCCATTCCTTACTTGACTTCCCACCTAAATGGCCTTTGAAAGCAGACTTTATGGAAAACAGATTTACAGAAGCAACATGGGGAATGCAGATTATATTTTCCCATGAGCAGAATCATAGGAAACAGTAGAGCTCACAGGATCCCTTTTATTTTTCCCCATTTTGGACTGCCTATTAAACTTGCCCATGCATGAGCACCATGGTGACACCTGGCCCAGGAGGAGGGTGAAGAGAGGCAGTGCTCTCACTACATGGGGCGGGGGGGTCGGGTCACCGTGTCCTCCTTCCTAGGCGAGCCCCGTAGCTGTGTGCACAGGTGGTGACAACCAGTGCACCTGGTGTTGCAATGGAACTGGGCAGCAACAGCTCTCTCTGACATTTGAGTCTCTTCAATCCCTGTCACACCCCAGCGGGCTCTGAGGTTGGGAATGCATGCTGATTGACTGATTGGTTGATTGAGGTACAGAGGATTGAATTCAGGGACATTTTACCTCTGAGCTACACCCCTCGCCCTTTTTATCTTTTTGTTTTGAAACTGTCTCACTAAGTTGCTGAGGGCCCCACTAAATTGCTGAGACTGGCCTTGAACCTGTGAGTCTCCTGTCTCAGCCTCCCAAGTACTGGTATTACAGGCATATGCCACTGTGCTGTGTAGAGGGGACGCGCTTCACAGTTTGGCTGCCTCTCGAATGTTCTCTCAAGCACCACTTATCCCGGGGTGGAGGCCCAGCTGTGCCACAGAAAGCAGGGCGGCCCTCCCTGGGGTTGGGGCTCTGGGACCACTGGTCTACCTTTGTGTTGAAGCCCTCGGCGTTCTGGGTGATCTTGTAGAGCTGTGGGAACCTGAGCATGCTCTCCTGAGTGCAGGACCTCTCGAAGATCCCCAGAGTGAAGGGCGGCAGCGCCGTGAAGATCTGCGGAGACAGGAAGTGTTAAGCAGGGCCCTGTGGCTCGCACAGCACAGAGAAGTGCTGGGAACAAGGGCATCATCTCCAGGAAGTCCGCACACAAGACTCCACAAGTCACGGCTCTCCACACTCCCACACAAAGAAAACAATCCCCAAACACTTCTTACTGTCCATCTGTGTAAAACGAGTATGTTGGATACTAAAAAAACAACCCCACAAATATTTGATGAACCAAGAAATCCCTTTAAATGAACAACTACCCTCCTTTGTAGATGGAGCAGCCGTGAAGAATGACAGCTAGCTCTGGGAGGTGTTGTGTTTCTGTTAGAGCCAGCTGACACAGAGTTTTACAACTTCCCAGCCTGATTTTATCCTCGAATTTCGGGAAGCACACAGTACTTTATCTATTCATTCATCAGACACTGATTGTGAATGAACTCTGGGCCAGACATTGGCAAATTCGAGGCAGATAGATTTTATGTATTTATTTATGTATTTATATATGTATGTATGGATGTACATATTTACTTACTTATTTTGAACCCAAGGACATTCTACCTCTGAGTACGTCCTATTTTATTTCTTAGTTTGAAATTTCTTAGTTTGAAATAGGTTCTTGCTAAGTTGCAGAGGGTCTCCCTAAATTGCTGAAGTTGACCTTAAACCTATGACCCTCCCGTCTCAGCCTCCCAAGTACTGGGATTATAGGCATGGACCACCATACCTGGTAGGACAGAGATTTAAAATAGAAGAAACAAAGGAAAGGAAGTAGTAGACTTCTAGCAACTCTGTCTCCTACAGAGGTGGGGACTGGGGACGGCAGTGCAACAGGCATATAGACATGGGCATAAAATACAGTGCTGTGCAGAGTTACTCTTGCGGTGGGGGTAGGAGAAGCTGGAGAAGGAGAGGGGAGAGCCATGAAAGGGTTCTGGTATCACACAGCATGTGACCTGCATGTAGGGGACCTACAGGACTTGGCAGGATGATGAGGGACAGACATAATTTCTCATGAGGCATCCCTCTGAGAAGAGATTCCCTTACAGGGCTTGAGGTGGTCTGAGGGCACTTCTGGGGGGAACATGTAAGACACAGAATGGCGGTCAGCTGAGGGTGAAGCAAGGGATAGAGGAAGACTCTCTACCCCTGAGTTCGAGGGCAGATTGTGCCTCTAAGCAGCTGGCTTCCACCGGTACTCTCTGGGGTTCAATGTGCCCATGTTCATGTGTCACAACAGTGAAGACAAGTGCCTTAGGGACGTGGAGGAAACGTGTCATTGAAGTCTGGGACATGCTGTCCCATGGGTCATTCTAGTGGGTTCTGGCAGAGTCCAGAGAAACTGTGTCTATATGTTGTGGGATAACCCGGTCCCACTCGTGGGTCCTTGGCCTCCGTGATAAAAAGAATTTTAACACGTGCCATTTAGGAACAAAAAGGAGGAATTTATTTAGGAAAATAAGGGAAGGGGGAGAAAAACAGGTGAGTGGACATCTTCCTGTCCAGATGTGCTTCCCAGGTCCCAAAGAGGCCGAGGCGTGCTATTACTCCTTCTTTTATACGCTTTTAAGAGAGGTGGGCACAGAAGAAGTCTGGACCTCCTCCTTCTTCAGGTATTGGTGGGCGACAGGTAGGCGGCCCAAATTGAGTAGGTGGTCCAAATTGAGTCCTTCCTCTTTCTCGGGTTTCAAGATGGGTCTGCCCTTGGCTGTAAATTTCCGGTGTCCTTTGTCCTGGCTCTTAGGTGGGGGGGCAGGGCTTAAGGAACTTTCAAAGGTGGAATGGAGGCTGTCGCGCTTTAGTTTCAGGTGTTTACATTAAAGTGATATCTTTACTTTTTCTTCCCATTTGTCTCCTTCCTGCCTACTTATTTCTTCTATCCTACATCACCTCAGTGTTCAGCATCCATGTTGGTGGAATTCCAACCCCCACACGCAGCAAGCTCTGCAGCGCACAGGAATAGGAGGTGCACCTCTCGGGGAATCCCCAACTCTTGCCAGCTCTTTGGAGACTGAGAACATGGGTAGAGGCGTGAGGCTTTCTCGGTTAGGACCAAGCCTTCAGGGTGTGTTGGATGAAGCCAGTCGTGTCCTCAGGGTGCTCTTCCTTCAGCCCAGAGCAGATGGAAAGCCGCCCCAGGAGTTAGCTCAAAGTGTTATAAACACTCCAGGGGGAATACAGAGAATGGCCAGGGCACTTCCTTCACAAGAAGGAAGCAGGTTCTAGGCAAGTGGAAGACACACCTGTCAGTCACCTCAGTATATAGCTCCACCTCCATTGTTCTGCATGGACCCTTGGGGCCAGCCTACGGCCTATGGCCTTTGCCTTTTGACTTGATATCAACTTCCATCTATTTCCAATCCTCCCAGCCTTCATTGCTGAACTAAACCCTGTGTACCTGGTCACGTTCTTCACCCTATTTTATTTTATTGAAATAAGTTCTCACTAAGTTTCTGAGGCTGGCCTCAAACCTGCAAACCTCCTGTCTCAGCTTCCCAAATACTGGGATTATAGGTGTGCACAATCACACCCAGCTCACATATGTTTCCCTCCCCTTCCCTCCCTCCCTCCCTCCCTTCCTTCCTTTCTTTTCCTTATAGGAAGGAGTCCTGGCAGTTGGGTTGTGTTGCCTGGTTGCCTTCATAGCAGGTGACAATTACTCATGTCTCCCCTTGTGATGGATAGCACTGGCCTTTTCCCTGTTTTCCTATCAACAATGGTATATTGATCTTTTACTTTTCTCCAGTCTGAAAACTTAAAGATAATAACTCTTACTTTAAAAAATTTACATTGGTGCATGTTTTCTGCCCATTTGGATTTGCAACTCTGTGAAACATCCATTTAGGCCCTTTATTTTTTTCATCATGGTTTAACTCCTTTCTAAGAAATCTTTTGAGTGCCATATATAATAACTTGGTCTCTCTGTGTTATGAAATTTCATCCAAATGCTTTTTTGTCTATTAGTTTCCTAATAATTTCTCTTATAATATAAAGGTTTAAATTTTTAATTAGTGAATAATAACTCAGAGTATCTAATTGTAGTAACAGAAGTTTCCCCTCCCTGGAACTTACAAGTGTCTTGAGGGATTCTTACAGTTTTATTTTGCACATTTTTTTTTTTTTTTTTTGTGGTACTGGGGATTGAACTCAGGGGCATTCTACCTCCAAGCTATACCCCCAGCCCTATTTTTTATTCTTTATTTTGAAACCGAGTCTCACTAAGTTGCAGAGTGCCTCACTAGGTAGCTGAGGCTGGCTGCGAACCCGGATCCTCTGGTCTCAGCTTCCCGAATGCTGGGATTACAAGCGTGCGCCACCATGCCCGGCTTATTTTGCACATTTAAGTATTTAGTATATCTGGAATTTGTTTTTCTATAAACTATAAGATAGAAGTGCAATTTTTCCAGATAATGAACCAGTTGTGAGAAAACAGTTAATCCAGATAAATCTTCCCCAAGTTGAAAAATCAACATTAAGGCTTATTAAGTTCTCACATATTATAGTTCTAGAATCTAGACTTGTAATCTAGTTCTAGAATCTCTGACTTCTTTGTCGAATTCTATACCAGTAATATGCTGATTTCTTTATAGGCTTTAGGGCATATGTTGATAATTTTAGTAAAGATAAGTCTACTCTAATAATACTTTTAAAACATGTTTTGCATATTTATTCTTAAGTACTCATTAGTTCTATATATATTTGTATAATTTTGCATAGCCCTTCTCTTTCTCCCCCAAAACTGATGGGATTCTGTTTGGAATCACATACATTTATATGTTAAGTTTTAGAAGAGTTGATTCTTCAATAACACTAAGTCTTTTAATTTTTAATATACTTTTATTGGTGCATTGTAACTATACATCAGAATGAGGTATAGAGTGATAGGAAGATTAATTCACATAACACTTGAATAATATGCCGTACCATTTGTCCAGATCTTGTTTTGTAGCCTTCAATAAGACTTTTTAAAAAATCTTTTTCATATAGGTATTACCTATGCAACATAAAATTTCTTTGTTACAGTACTGGATATTGAATCCAGGGCTTTGCACATCTTAGGCAAGTGCTCTACCACTGAGCTACATCCCTAGCTTTTTTTTTTTTCTTTTTTGAGATAGTATCTCTGAATTTCTCAGACTGGCCTTAAACTTGCGATCCTCTTGCCTCAACCTCCTAAGTCACTGGGATTACAGATGTGTACCACTGCAATGTATAATAATTTTAAGTGTGATTTTGATTACTAATTCCTTTCCATTTTTAGCTATTCATTTTATAGTAAACTAAATAAACAAATAAATAAGTAAAGCTATTGATTGGTAAGATAGAAAAAGGCTATTGATTTTTATGAATTATTTATCTGATCTTCTTATCAGATTCTCTTATACTTCTGGTATTTCTCTATTGGTAATAGTTTGGGTTTTCTAGATAAACAATCACATATTATAGAATTACATGCTATAGAATTATATCATATATTATATAATTCACTTGAGTTGGTATAGGTGTTCCATATCTGGGATAATGGGACAAAGTGGTTAACCTACTAAAATAGTTTCAAGTCCTACGAAGCTAATGATCTGTTGTCTCCCCTTAGCACATAGCGCGGAGGCCCTGAGCCCCTTCTGTGGGGTCGACAGTGATGGGAGCTTTTCTAGCAGAGCAGTGCAGCCTTGCTCTCACTGCTGGTCTCATTTGTCCTTTCAGACATCAGCACAAACATGTAATGTACTTTGCAGAGGGTAACACAGGTACTAACTGATCATCACAGTTCAAACTCAAGATTGAACCCTCTTTTGCTTGCAGCTGAGTGTACACATCTTACCCTCCTAACGTGTGAGCCACAAAGGACCAGGGCAAGCTGTTATATTCAGCATTTTATACCCAGCACAGCAGCTATTCATAAGAGAGGGTCCGGTATATGGAGGACATGGATATCCAGCCACCAATGTACGTACAAACTCTAAATACTTACAGTACAACAAGCTATGTCATTGCATATCTGATAACTTCCATCTACATTCATCTGTGATAGTTTAGGAGTGTCCCACAGGGTCTTAAGTGCTGGAAGCTTAGTGTCAGGATGACAGGGCTCAACAGATGGGACCTTTAACAAGTCGGACCTGGAGGAAGGTGCTTAGGTTAGGGAGCTTTGTCCTCGGAGGGGATTAATGTGGTTCTTGCAGGAGGGAGGGAGTGCTCCTGGGGGTGGGTTGTTACAAAGCGAGGCTGTCCTGATATGCTTGGTCTCTTCTCACTTCTCCACCATGATGTGATGCCTCTGGGCCCTCACCAGAGCTGAAAGGATGGTGCTGCCCAATCTTGGGCTTTCAGCCTCCCAAGTGTGAGATAAATAAACATTTTTCTTTGTGAGTACCCAGCCTCAGATATTTTGTTATAGCCACAGAAAATGGGCTGAGACCCCCTTGTGTTCCCAAAAGGCTTGGCCCTTCCAGCATAAGAGACTCTGGAGGCCACCCACAGATACTCAATTGTCCCAACTGGAAGCCCCTTTCCACCAGCACTTATATTTGTTCCTAGATTTTTAATTCACCACAAATAATGAAAAAAGAACTCTAAAATCATGAAAAAATACCCAATAAGCTGATTACCATTCTCCATGGGGGCTGAAAGTCAGAATTCATTATTGGAGCACTAACCATACAAGAAAATCTTCTTCTATAAGGATAGATACTCTTTCAAAAAGGACAGCAAGGATCTTAGATTATATATTGCATATTTAAATCTCTATTTAAGAATTCAGCAGTAAAATTATGGAGTGAGTTTAGATATAGTTCAGAAATTTTAGCTTGAGTGAAAAACATGAAATTGTTGGGCTGGCATTTAGTGAGGGGTTAATAAGGGCCTGTTATCAAGATATATGGGTTAATAACTTGGTGGGGTTATTTGAGAATGATCTGCTATGATGGAAACCATGTGTGTGGAGTGTGGGCTTCTACAGGATGCGTTGCAGCAACAAAGGCCCCAAAGATGTATTTGTGCTGCTTGCTAAGTACACAAATGATGACTTAGATATACTTCCCAGACATAAACAGTGGGGAAAGTCCCTCCAGTTCTGATTTCTCTCAGAAAGAGAGGGGGAGAATGCTTACCACATTGTACAGTCCGATGCACCAACGCTCAAATAAAATCTGCCCGGAAAATCCATTAACAAAGGCGAACCAAAGCTGAAAGAGAAGAAAGTTCATCAAGTTTTATATCAATATTGACCTAAATGTTTCCATTCACTGAAGAAGTAGCAGGGAATGAGGACCACCAGCTGGACACAGCTGCTAAGGGATAATGAGCCCCAGGAAGGCAGCCGCCATTCTTTCATGGGCTATAAATTCCCAATATCACAGATACCAATATTTTAAGGAAAATATATACTTAATACATATCAGTTCTACAAGGTAATACACACAAGTTTACAGAAAAACAATTTAATTTGTCTTGTGTCAACACTTCAGTGTTGACTAGAAGAGTCTGAACTTTGTGCGTATATTTTCCCACTGTAAAGTTAATTTGGTAAATACACTTTGTCTTTGTAGCACTTACAAATAGATAAAAATCATAAATAAAAACCAACAACAAAAACTCCTCTGTTGGTCACATGTTTTTAGTTTATAAAATACTGACCCCTCTTAATTGGACATCTTCTGCTCTGGTGAGTGCCACAACACAGTAATATGAAAGAAATACTCTCAAATTATCTTTTGGAGCAACACTGAATATATAAATAAATAAAATGTTAGACTTTTACTCGTTTTCAAGTAGCCTACAACTTTAATTGATTAGGCAAAACTGACATAAAAACTACTAAAGTGCTGAGAATATTATTAGTCATGAGGAAAGAGAATTATTTTAGAGAAGGAAAGATCACTCAGTATGATTAGGAGGCAATATGGATTAGTAGGGAGACTGGAAGCTGGCAGAGCCGTCAGGAGGGTGAACAGAAATCTCACTTAAAGACAGCAAATGCAGAAATATGGGATATAAAAAAATTGTTTAAAATTTAACTACATTTATATAACAGGATCCTGATCATTTTGAGTAGACTTTTAAGTATCCCATTCAGAATCACAGAATCTCTTCTAGTGGGGCTAAATCATGACAGACTAAATCCGTTACTATAGATTATAGTAGACCCTAATTCAAAACAGAATAGCTACACCATAATAATCTGAGTAGAGATCATCTCTGGTGCTAAAATTGTACTCAGTCAGATTTTTTCAAAATCCCCTCCTTAGTTCCACCAGTCCAAGTTGCTAGAGAAGGGAATTTTTCCCTGCACTGCTCTGTATACAACTGTACCTGTTATAATGCTTGTATAAATTGAGACTCAAAAGAACTCAATGGGATAAAATCAAATGCTTCAATTAAATTGCTAGATAGTGTTTTCCTTAAACACAGGATTCGAAAAGTTTAAAAAACTATTAGGACTCCTTCTTAAATCCAAGATAAGCTTATAGACTTTCAAAAATCCTGTTTACTCTTAATTTCAGCTATTATCCCAAGAGGTCCCAGTGAGGATGGTTATTCAGTAAAGAAGCTGGAGAACAACTAAGAACCGGAGGGTTGTGCTACATTCTAAACTCATAATATTCTTATAACACTCATTTCAATATCATCCAAACCTAAACCCATAAATACAATCCAATGCCCTCTTACCACTGGAGACTGGCAATCCATACTTGAGCCAACTTTTTAATGTGATGAGAAACTGGATCCACATCTCATTCAAGCATATCTGTAAACTGTTTCAAGAGTTTTAACTTACTTTTCCCAAGACTGTCTTATACTGCTGAGTTCTCCTATCCAGTGACTACCCACACTGATAAAATCAAGTGAGTACTTGATTTTATTGCTTAATCTAGTTGATTTGTCTTGTGGAAGGCGGTAAGGTAATAACATTCCTAGTGTCTTCTCTTCTTCATCAATGGAAAACAACAAAAATAACTGATAGCAGAAAAGAAGGCAGAGTAGATCATTTTCAATGAAACAATGAGACCCTCAATTAAAACCATATATGACATTGAATGAATGCTGATAAGGTTAGATAAAATTAAGGGAGAATGTCAATAGCAGACAAAGCCTACAGACTAATAAAAATATAGATAAAAAGTAAGTGAAGTGAGTAAAAAATTAGCCAACCAACTCTTAATGAGAGGATAAAATATAGAGGTAGGGGCAAGCATTGGCCAAGGTCTCCTGAAGGACTCAGTAGAACCAGTAAATTGAAATTAAAGGGTGATATATGTACAAATGCCTTTTTTGTGTTCTCAAGAATCAAGCAAGCCGGGCATGGTGGTGCACGCTTGTAATCCCAGCATTCGGGAGGCGGAGACCGGAGGATCCAGGTTCGTGGCCAGCCTCAGCTACCTAGTGAGGCACTCCACAACTTAGTGAGACCGGTTTCAAAATAAAGAATAAAAAATAGGGCTGGGGGTATAGCTTGGAGGTAGAATGCCCCTGAGTTCAATCTCCAGTACCGCAAAAAAAAA